>JAQFZZ010000030.1:0-52257 GCA_034696405.1 Isotoma caerulea | reverse complement strand
TTTTTTTTCCCATCTTTAACATTGGGTCAAAAATTTGACCTTTTTATTGTGACCTTGGGGATGGTCCTACAGGGCCCGTCTGCGAACTTATCCAAGCTATGGGGGTCTCGAGCAAGTGTACCAAATTTGAAGTCAATCGGTTAAAGCGTTCGAAAGTTATCGTGCTCACAGACAGACGGACAGACGGACAGACAGACAGACGGATGGACACGAACGTTCGCATAAAGTGCTTTCGCTTCGCTCCCGCACTTAATAATAGAATGTCTACTGTTCATCTACGATCTACCTGTAGATGTATTTACATTTACATAGGCGTCTTAAATTTTTACGAATACTAATGTATTAATGCAATAAACAGGTTTTTATTTTTAGAAAAACTGCTACAGTATACAGCACAGTCTTTCTATCATCACATTGTAAATTGGTACAAAGGGAAAAAATGATTGAACACGATAATTCTGGAAAAATCGCGTGTGTCGAGGACGCTAATCTCGATATTAAGTTAAACTCCCTGTTATTTTCTCATCCTTAATTATTTTTCACATTAAGAAAAGTGGACAATAGGATTTATCTCGTAGCTCTAATACATCGTATCATTATTGTTGTTTTCGTTGTTGTAATTTTTTGATAAAAAAATTGATGAAATCCGGTCCAGGAATATTAACATTGTAAAAACAAGAGTCGTTTTTCATTTTAATTCTTTAAATTGGTCGGAGTCTCCTGCTGGTTTTTTTACAGATCAGATTCTGCATTCATGATGTAGCCTATTTGTTAAAATTTTAAAATGATCCGTTGCTTCTGTTTAGTATCAATCACAAAGACAAAAAGGTAAAATCCAACCATGCAATTTAGATGTCAGTCAACTCCCAACAGTGTATGATAGTTACAGGTGGTAATTTAAATTGAAATTGGCTAAAATAAGTCAAAACTTTAAATTCCGTTTAAAAAACAGGGATTGCGTGCAAGGTTGAGATTCTTCTGTTGTCTAAATGATAAGCGTGCAGATGAATTGTGAATAGAAAAGTTGCCTACTTAATTAGAGGATCTGTTTATTATTTTTCTATATAAAAATGTTGTCCAATTTGGTCAATTTCCTATTGTAGGAAATCGGATGGATTTAAGTCACGATAACATTTCATTCACTTCATTCATTTTCACAGCAGGAAATATGCTCATTTTTGCGGTTTATTATCTGCAAATTTTTTTGTGGTGCCCGCTTGACATGTTGACGTTTCAAATTTAAGGATTTGCGTAGGGTTTATGTAATTACAATAATTATGTAATCAAATTCTACAACTTGTCTTCTAATCTTGCATTTCTTTTTATTAGTTTTGTTTTTTTTTCTGAAAGTTTTGAAAATTCATCACGAAGGACAATTTCAGGATCACATCTATATATTTTGGAATAATTATGTCGACCTACAAAAAATCAATCAGGGCAATAAACCTTGTGATGCTATAAGGATCAAATAGACCGTGAATGCAACACATAAAGAATATTCATATCTTAATCTTAAGTATTTTAGATGTTCTTCAGGGTGAGCTGTAAAACAGATTTGGCAAATCTCTATGCAAAAAGGCAGCGTGACAAATACTTTTTATGCATAATGTGGAATGCCATTTAAAAACAAACCTTGCACAAGTAATTCTTGAGGGGGAAGTGTTAACTCCTAATTTAGCTGGCTGGTTGTATTGTAAGTTTTATTTTAAGCGTAAGTGAAATGCAGTATGCAGTGTAAAAAGCTTTTCGCACATATTCTAAAAAATCTTTAGATAGAGAGATCTTTAGATAGAATACTTTAACAAAAGACGCATATCCTCCTGTATCAATTTTTTGACTATGGAAATTATTATGCTCTTTGAGAAATGTATATTTCATTGAAACAAAGGTTAATTCTCAATTATATGCACAGCAAATTAAGTGATTAGTATGCAAATTACCAGAAGCTAAAACTCTTTAGGATGATGATAAATATTTAGTTGAATGTTAATTTAGGAAAGTATATCGCTAATCTATGATGCAATTGGAGGTAGATTTGTGAATTATTGACGATCATAGTAGATCCGAAAAATGAACTTTATTATTATATAGACTAATTTAAACACATTCTATTTACTATTCTATAACGTGTGGAATTTAGAATTCAGTTTGATTATCATACCATTAAGGGCAGAATGCTTTAAATTAAAAACTTTTAAATTTTGACCTTTGATCAATTTTTGAAAAATTAATTACAATTCTGTTCTTTTTTCCAACTTCAAATCATTCTTTAAAATGTAAAACCTCACATCACAAGGATATTATTACATTCAATCTAATAAAATAAGTTCTAGGTAATATTTAGCAATTTAGGAAAAGTCGGTAAATAAGTATAGGTATGATGCATGAGGTCAGAACCCTGTCGAAAATCCATTCCATTCTATTATCTCATTCCCATCTTTCAGTTTACTTTTTTCCTGTCGGAAGCAAACAGAAGAGGTAAAATATATATTTCCGTCCAAATGAACATGAGATGACATAAAAGTCTTAACTATATAACGAAGGTAGGTTTGACACAGAGAGATAACCTTTTGTCCCTTCTTCTACCTACCATTGCCACATAACAAAGTACCAGCCAGGGTCTAGTAAACTAGGAGAAAGTTTTTTGAAAACTGCCAAAGTTGTGGAAACTTTTCCTTTTACTCATTCACTTCTTTCTCTGGAGCTGTTTCCAACAACTCTTTTTTATTAGAATAAAAGATTCACTATCTCTCTCCCATGCTTCTATCACTTCTATTACGTATCTATACATAGGGAGTTACTTTGTCTATATCGTTCAACCATTTATGAATTGCTTAACTCCTGTAATATATTTATTGTCTAAGTTATAGGATATCAGGAATATATTTCTTGCTGTTGATTCATACGTGTAGGAGTTTTTCCCCTTTCTATGTTAACCAGACTTTTATTACCGTAGATTTGTTTTACTTCAAAACTCATGGAAAGTTTAGGTCATTCAAACCGAATGTGACCTTTTAGAATTTCGAACAGTAATGGCATTTTTTTTATTTTTAGGAACAAATTTTAATTATTCATTATTGAAGATATTTTAGTTTGAATTATTAAAATAAAATATGCTCCTCTTGTCTATACTCTTAGTAAATTAATTCCATGGTGTGTTTTTTTTTCTCTGTAGACGTCAACATACTTAAGCTGACTTACGATTAGCCATTTCTTGGAAATCCCTTAATAGGTTTATAAGTAGTATGAAATTACGTTATAAGTTATAATCTTAACCTGCTAAAAGTGAATTAGGTAAATGCATTTTAACTAATGTCCGTACATTTTAACTTTATTCAGTAAGTAAATTTAGAAATTATTTTTCTCAATAATTCCAATTGTTTTTAATTAACATAGTAAAGAATACATTAAAATGAGCTAAGAAATAAGATATTATCCTGTTAGTAAGTTGAAGTTCAGTATGATTATATTCTTTAGTGTTTCAGAAAATGGTACAAAAGCTTTAGAGAAAATTGAACAATACATGAAGAAAGTATGCAAGACAAAGGCGATTGGATGACGATGTCAGTATTGTCAGTGAAACGTAACTTTGCAGACGGCCATGAGACTGTGGTAAGTGCAGGCAGTAGTAGCCACAGATAACTTACGGATAATTTGCCAATGTGAAAAGCAGATCAATCTTTCATAAAAAGTTTTCTATACTCAGCAAAATTGTTTTCACAAGTTATGATGATACTGCGATAAAACTACCTACACCTTTGTATTCCAAATTCCTAGGTTAGAAAGACTTTCATAGTATAGTCAACAACAGTCGCGTTATATTTCCAATATCAATTTAAAAAATATAATTATCCTAAGTTCTTTCTAACTTTGAATGAAAAAGAATCATCTACTGCTACGATTAAAAATTATATTTAAGCTTTCCTAATAGCACATGCAATATACCATTAAGGGATGAAAAGATATGAGCCATGTAAACACAAAAGTGACCACAGCTTTACAATATTTAATTTATTTTTGAGTCAAAACTCAAAATTTCACTTGTTCTAAATCCAACGTTTGATAAATAGAAGCTTTGAACTACTAAATAAATATTTAATTAATTGAATAAAAATGTTTCTAATTCATTAAATAAAAATGTTTCTAATTAATTAAATAAAAATGTTTCTAATTAAATAAAACAAGATACAGATTAATAAGCATTTAGTCACAAAAATAATGAAAATACATTTGCATATGATCAGCTGAATTAACTATCACAATAATTTACACTAAAAAATTATCATAATCACAAATCATAAAACATAATTTGCACAGAACAAATATGTCTTTGTTTTTTTAATTGCTTTAAAAAAGCTAACTTACATTTTGCGTAGTATACTAAATTAATGTTACCCAAAAATAATTTATTTAACTTATCAAAAAAAAATTAAATTAAATTACTCATCAAACAACATCGGATTACTTGTAGTATGTTCCCATATAACAAAAGCCAAACCTTGAATCATATGCCTCGTAATGTGACAATGGGCAAACCACATTCCAGGATTATCAGCAACAAATCTCACAGCATACCACCCACACCCCGCACCTACCGTCGTATTCGGAACACTTTGCAAAGGAAAATGTATGAAAGTATCCCTAAACTGAAACTTCCCAAATTTATTAGCAACAATCTTATTGATAAAATGTCCATCCTTCTTCTCATCATAGAGATCCGGTCCAGAAGCAGCAACATAGAAATTGTGACCATGAATATGCCACGGGTGGGCAACACACTTTCCGGACACTACTCTACCCTGAAATAAAATCTGCACATTGTTTCCAGCCATGATTTCCAACACTTGAGAGTTCTGTGTGACATTTTTCCTATGTCGCACTTGAAACAAATAAGGCACTTCCGGTTCCGTGAAGAGATTACCATCAAGTGCAAATCTGTTTAAACTTTTCATGAATTGAAAGTCAATGGTAAAAGTTTGATCAACCGTTTTAGGAATAGGATAGACCCCATTCTGTCTCAAAGCCAGGTTAGGAGTTAACTCAGGGGTAACCCACATGTCGGATGTGAAGGTTACATAATTGTTTGTCACAATAGTCCTTAAAGGGGTTGGGTCACTTGCTCCTTCATAGTGCAAAATAGCATAGCCATTATCCGGTCCGGGTCCAGGGGTAGATTGGGATCGGATAAAATAGTTGTCCACATCTTGGTCCATTGTGATCAAAACGGAGTATCGCTGACCAGTAAAAATGTCCACATGATCCGTTTCCACAGGTTCGGTTAGAACTTCATCCATTTCTATAACTGTCAATTTATGGTTGGCAATCTCAAACCGGAATTTCGAATCAGCTGATAAGTTAATTATTCTGAATCTGTAGGTCAGCCCTTTTTGAACTTTTGTTAAGTAGTACCCTTCGGTGTTTGCATTTGAATCGGGCCAAATTCCATAAGACCTTCCATTAATAGCGTTGCTAATTGGTGGGGGATGGTCACCTCCTGTGAGGACTTGTTGGTAATATTCTTCTATTGAGACGTGGTAAAGTTGTTCTAGGATTAGAATTCTCTCAAAGTCATATTGGTACTCTTCAGGGTAGTTTTTATATTCTCTAGGATCATCCTTCACAATTAAGGCCCCATGCACCCATACAATGTCGAATCGACTGTGACCGTGATACATGTAGGTTCCGGGTTGACTTCCAATGTCGATTATGTACGTGTAGCTTTCGTTGGTTGGAATGGGGTATTGGGTCACTTGGGGTACACCATCCGCTTCTACGGAGTGAATTTGGTCAATTCCATGCCAATGAATGGTCAATCCGAAGAGGAGTTTGTTGTGCACTTCAACAACTAAACGTTCATTTGTGTAGATTTCGATCGTTGGGCCGGGAAATAGACCGTTGATGGTTTTTCCTGCTTGGAGAAAGTTATCTGGGGCTAATATTGCGTCTTCTACTACGAATTTATAATAGTTTTTGCTTTTCACTTGGGGACATTCGTTCCTGGATGAGTTGCATGGTGATGGGGTTTGAGTTATTAGAAAAATTACTAGGATTATTCTTAGAGTACCCATTTTTTAAATTATGAATAATTGTACAGCTTTCCTTCTAAAAGTGCTTGGAAGCTATGTCGTTGTATGGTATGGCAAAGTTAATTGGATTGTTTTTTAACTTCTTATTAACTCTTCGTCCTTTAAAATCTGTGTCAATTTTAGTATCTTGTGTATCAGATAACTAATGACAAGATTATGTTTTATCAATGTAGCATTTTATTTTAATACAACTATTTAAATGTTTTGAAACCTTAATATTTATGTCTATGTCAATCATGTTGTTGTAACGGCAATAGATACACATACCTATCGTATAAAAATGTTTATAAAACAAGACATTAGAAAATCAAACTATGTTTGATATTTGTCATCACATTACTTTAGTTTTGACGGGAGATCATGAGTTCTTCTGGACTTTGTAAGTGAATGTGCTTTTTATCGATATTCTCAATGAATTATGTTAGATGTGTGACAAATTTGTCTCGGTTCAATTTACGACTCAATATATAATAGTTAACCCTCAATTCGTAAGTTTTATGACCTAAATACCTCAGTCTCTAAACTTCCTCCGGATGTCTCAAAACAATCTAGATCTTGTAACCTTTAATTTTGTGCACGCTTTACTGCCTAAGTCGAATATGAATTATTTAGCAGTAGTTTTGGTTGATTGAATTACATGCACTATTTCATAAGGATATTTTATACTATGTTATTTTGTATACACAATACAATACACAGTAGTCAGTCAGTGTTTCATATTAAGATTTTATAGCTTTTTACTAATCCAAAATCAAGTCATCTATTTCAATAGGAAAAATAAATTATAAGCAGTTTTCAATAAAAACATAACGTTTTACTTGCACACAATAAAAATCCTAGCGTACAACTCCCCTTGAATATTTAGAGAGAAATTCATGATGTGCTAAGGCAAAAAAGCTTTACTCAAATTACAAACTTTAAAACTTGGGGATTTATGTTAAAGCTGATTTTCCAAAAGATTTTTGCTTGCACGGCTGAAAAGTAAAAGCAAACAAGTTAGCTTAACTTTATATTTGTCAAAGGAATTCTGCATTCTGTTCTGCTAAGTCCCGGTCCCACTCTAACCTCAGGCAGGAACACATCTTTATCTCTCTTTTGGCATGGACTCAAATCTTAGTAAAAAATCAAGGGAAAACAAAAAAAGTAGTTGAAGGTAGAGATCAAATTGAACCCTCTTTTTTCTAGTTCTGGTGAAAGCCCTAAGGAGAAGAAAGTCAAGTTCTGGGAGAAAGATGTGTGATATGTGATCTCACACATTCTCGCACACTTTCACCCTCACAGTGCGATGACTTTGTGTAGAAGAACTTGTAATAGTACCTATTCTGTAGTGAAAAAAACCAGTCTTTATCCCTTCATTATTATTCGTAAGACGTAACTGGTGACATGGGAAAGTACAAAAGTTTTTGAAAACGACGACACTTTCTCCCCATCGATAAAGAAAGCCTTTCTTTCTTCTTCACTTGACTTTTTTCATACTAATACTTCCTTCCCATCCGGAAATCGTGGGGTGGATTTTTGTAAACTTTTAAATATATTTGACATTTTAAGAATGGAATTAAAAATTGGACAGTGGCAATCATTCATAAAACCAGTTGTATAAAATTCGTCGAAATTTTGCACGGCGTATAAAGAAATTTTATCTGTCAAGAAAGTCATCAAGCAAGTTGACATGTCACATTTGGTCCAATAAATCCACGAAACCTTGCACACAATTCATGAACAATTTTCTACCTCAACCTTCAAGGCTTCTTTGCATGCTCGATCACTTTCCTTGTTTTAACTTAAAGGAAAAGTTTCAATTGGAAAAAGTCTTTCTGCGTCCCCATATAAGTACACACTGACACTACTATGTAGAATGATCACATTACCTCAAATCGTAAGGTATGATCACTGTGCATTGTGTTGTATCGTACGTGTCTTGAAGCATGAGATAATGTCACTCACAAGAGTAACCATCCTTCCGTCTCCACTTCAAACTTGGCTTTTTACGAAAGTACAAAAAAAATGTTCTAGTGTGACTTTTAAAAGAATTCCAGATTCGCCATATCTATTTCCTTTCCTCCCTTATTGACATGACACTGATGGGTTGGGAATCATCATGGGATGGTGGTTGAGTTCCTGGGACCCTTTACAGTTTAGAGAGATTTTGCAGATTTGAATCTAAATGTCATGTCGGCCCTGAGACTTTTCCCTTATCTTTGTCAGCTGCTCGTTTTTCCAGAATTTGCCATCCAACATCCTACAAATTCAACTTGCATGGATGAATATATCATATATAAGGTAGATACTACATAGAACATCTCATACAGTGGGATTTGATTTCAAATTTCAATGTCTTAAAGCTTCTTTTCTTCTCTTTCTCTCTCAAATCTGAACGCTTACTTTTTCAAGACAAATTCCTTTTACATGATGCGTGATAAAAAATTTCTTCAGGATGAGTTCAGCCATTATTGAACAGTGAAGAAAGTGAGAGATATTAGATTAAAGTAGAAATGAAAGCTAAGGAAAGCAAAGTGATGTTAAGTATAAAATAAAAAAGTGTTCAACCTACAAAGAATCAAGTATGTGAGAGGTCCTTATAGTTCTACTAAAGCTTTGTCCTCAATCCAAATACACTCAAGGCGAGAGGCGACTTCCTCACAGCCTCACATGTGTGTATTATTGGAGGCGAAGCTGTTAAGCAGAGAATGCTTTCAGAATATTAACATTTCTTTAATGAAATGAAATCTTGCTCTTTTACAAGGAGAAAAAAAGTTTGCACATTTTTGATTTCAAGTCATAGCTTAAGTTTGAATGTTGTCTATTCGGTTGAAGTCATTCATTAGATTCTTTGCATGAGTTCAGGAGATGCAAGAAGGCGAACGTCATTAAGGCAAAATGTGAATCGTATAGGATTGTAGTAAGCATAAACAAATAAATGGGAAATGGAATGACTTGATAATCCATCATCATCGCAATGCGTGGTATAAAGGTCAATTCACTCTTAACTATTCTTAATATTTTAGAATATTACACTGTATAATTATTTATTACCTATTATTAAGCTTGATTTGCATTTGGCTAAAAGCAGTTCAGTTTGGGTATGGCATAAAGAATAGAATTTAGACTTTCATCTACATGTTGAATAGCAAAATATTTTGATTATTCATGATCAAGATTGTCTTGCTTGTGTGAAAGTCCAATAAATTAAATCTAGTTTTTTTTAGAGAAGGGAATAGCAAAAAGACGTTTACTTTTTAAAAAATCAAAAATTTCATTCATATATATTACATTTAGTGGAGTCACTCGGTCATTTGCATATTCTTCTGTTACCTTTCTAATAGAAATAGAAAATTATTTCTCTTTTAAAAACTTAATTTTATAATATATTTTGTTTCTTTTTAGCCTTCATCTAAGATTTATAATATTCCTTATTATAGGCACATGCATATGGTTCCATGTTTTTTTTCTCAGACAGCTTGTTTGCTTTAAAATAAACTTATGAACAATTTGAAGTTAAATCATAAGTAATTATTGATAAGCGGTATTTACCAACCTTGAAATTATGATTTTTAACCAAATAACTAAAAACATTGCATTAACCACTCCTGTATTGTACATAATCGCAACAGGTTATAAAAAGACCATAAACTCAACAAGAACATCCAGAGATGAATTAAAAACAGAATCTAAAAACTTAATATGGTAACTAATTGATTAATATATTTTAATATGTTCCTCTTAATTTTTGCATCCATCAGTAGCTGAGCATGCCTGCTTTTCATATTTCATTTACACTTATAAGTTAATCGGATCGCTAGATGAAAAGACATAAACCACATAATATGATTTATCTAATGTCACCAGTGGAAATTTTCTTGAACTCAGAGCAATGTTTAAAAATAAAGATAAATCAATCAATTAAACGCATGCACATTATAATTCTCAAATCGTGTGTGTACATTTCGCAGTACATCCCTTTTTGATTTGAAGCAAGCCCAGGCAGGACATAAAAAGATCAAATTCGAGTCAACTCATTTTTTTGGAAAAAATGACCTGTTGATACTTTTACTGTCAAATTAAAAACAAGATATTTAGGTTATCCTTTGCTTTTTTATATGATTCATTTTATAGTACTTTAGCAAATGTATCAGCAACGAACTCCATAAACTCTGACAGTAAATAACCTTTTTAAAAATTCAAGCATTTAAGTTGTGCTCGTGCCTATCCAAGCCTGGTCAAAGTACTTCGAGTGCTAATACTATCCTTATTTACTTACTAACAGTACAGACAGAACCTGAAATACAGAGCTGATAAAGTTTTATAGAACTATCTGGTAATTTAAGATACACATAAGACAAACATGGTAGAGACATCGATCAAATTTATTTCCGCACCTTTTCCTATCCGTTTTAGAATGAAAGATGCACATTTTTCTTGGGTTAGTAAAAATATGCTGTATCTTTAATTTAGTTCGGATTAGCAGTCTGTCTCGACAACTTTAATTGAAATTTGTGAAGAATTTACATCAAGTTACTCCCAATAGTCTGGCTTAACCAATTTAAAACGGAAAGATGGATAAAACGTGTTTAATTGAAGATGCTCCAATAAAATCTGAAATTCGGGTAGAAATGAGCTCAGATGAATCAAGGGTTTATCGACGAGCCTTGGTAAGACTTTAATAGTAATTTTATTCAGACTTCTTCTTCCTATCTATTCAATAATTAAAAAATAATTTTCCCAATATTTTGTACTCAAGGCATTCTTCTGGATCATCACAATAGCTTTTTTTGGATCATCAGTTGCCCAATGTATGAGACAGAATAAGAATAATCAGCTTGAAGAATACATTGTTGAAGAAGACTCTTTCAAAAATATAGTTCTGTCTGACCCATGGGCTTTTCTTAGTTTGGTCAATTATCTTTCTGCCGCTATCACACTCCTTGTCCTCAGGTCTAGATTGCTGACTTCACAAAATGAGGTACATTTAAAAAAAATAACTTCCATATTTAAGAGCTTAATTTCAAGTTTTAACAAATATGTTTTTTTTAAAGGAAAAAGCAATGTCAAAAAGCCTAAAGGCTTTTATGATCTTTTCCATTCTGGCCTGCTGGATGTTTATATTATCATACATCATTCTTGGGTTTATGGCATGCTATATTGAAGTTCCACCCCCAAATTTGGCCCCAATATCTTCCATCATGATAACTGGAGCATTTATGTTTTTCATTATTGGAATTTTTGCAGCGATTGATCACAAGCCGAGTGACACCATTAGTTATCCAGCCGTTCATTTAGTATGAAGCAGTAAGTGCGATTTACTTTTTATGCTTCATATCAAACGTTTTTATGTATATTTTACTAATATTTTTGTACATTTGAGTTTTATCTAATCCGCTATTATTAATTATTTATGTTGTGTTATCTTTTTATGAATACACAACTTCTGTAAACTATCTATCCGATGATATTTACTAAAATACTTATAGGCTAACTTTTATGATTCTTTTATGAACAATAAAATACGTATTGAAAATTAATTTTGTAGTCTTTTTTACCGTTGGATTTTAAACCTTGGGTTAATGTTCAACGTGGTTCATTTATCTTATATGCTTAATATAAAAAATTAAAGTGAAAAAATGATTTCTGATAGCCCAATATCAGAATTAGTTAATTAGAGTATCAAAATTAGGAGATTGAATACAACTTCCGGTTCAGCATAATTTTAAATGTTTTATTTATAGAAATTCAGATATATTATAATACATTCCTAGCCCAATACCGTTCTTACAAGAGCCCAAGCTGAAAAAAATACTGACAAAATAACAATCATGGGTAGAAAGAGTCCAATAAAGATAAAAGTTACAAAAAAGACGGCAAAAACAGTAGTCAAGATGAGACCCATTATTCGTAGCACCAAAGGTATCACAACTGCCACGGCGAAAAGAATTGGTACAAAGATGACAATCATGGCCAGGATCAAACCAAATACTTGAATATCCTCACTCACCATCTCAGTTGCTGATTTATGCATGTTGGTTACTATTTTAAACTGAAAGCAACAACCACAATGTTTTAAACTTTTGAAATCTGAAAACAACTTTTGGTATTTGGGACAAACCTTTAAATTTTGTTCCGCTAGGACAAAACCTCTAATTCAGTTACACTTGAGCTTGTATTTAAAATTAAACTTCTTATCGATTGCATGAAAATCGGATAAGTTAAAAAATTAATGAAAATTATTATCAGAAGTTGTCAAAGACAACTGTCTTCTAAAAGCTTGGCCATTCGATCCCATACATTATTATCGAGTCAAATTATATTGATTTTTACCCAATCGTATTAAAAATACAATTTTTATACCAAAAATTATGTTACCTTTTTAACCCGAGCTAGGGCTTATGTGATGTCTGTCTGACTTACAGATGGTACCTGAGCACTGAGCTAATGCAACGACCGATTTCAAATATGGGTTTGATCTGGACACTTATTTTTAAGGGACTTTCACCATATCATTTCACTCAATTCGCTGATTTATGACATATGGCATTATGGCATGCGAGCATCAAAAGGGTTATTATAGAGAAATAAAATTAAAATATTTTTAGAAATACTTTAATTAATTTTGACAATCATACTAGGTGGCCCATGTGCAGTTTTCTAAAGGAATCTGATTTGGTTAATTTTTGACATTGGGGTAGCTTATTGTGGAGAAGAAACTTGTTAGTGCAGTGTGGGGTAAACTGGGATCTGGGATGGCTATTAGCAGAGTGTGTACCGCATCGCCTATACTATTTCGGCTATTAAATTATATATGTTACAGAAATCTTGTAGTAATAATTTGATATGTTGTACTCCTGTGTTGTTTTGTATTCATATTGTAATTTGAAATTTAAAATACTGATTGATTTTTTTAAGCGAATGTTTACTGTACAATTTTAAAATACAAATTAGAAGTACAACAGCAGAGTACAATGTATTAGGTAAATTTACAAACACATCTCCCATAATATTTCTGTAACATACATAATTTAATAGCCTATGCGGCAACCAGCTGCCAGTGCGGCTATCGGCTGTCGGTTGAGGTTTTTCTGTCGACTGTCAGTTCGCCTCTCGGCTGTTAAATTAGAAGCTTCCGTAAAGGAGATCGATTTGGATGAGATTTTCTGTCTTAGGTGATGCGAAGCTGCACAGGTAGTTCATCTTCCCAATTTCCTGCCAAAAGGTTTCTTGAACCTTGATCTCATCAAAACCTCTGGAGTGCAACTCTGTGCAACAAGCAAGCTGCATAACTTATCAAATTCTGATAAAAATCCAAAATGATCAAAGAGTTTTTTTTTCCTACTTTCTTCTTCTGATGATGAAACCTAAAAGGGGAAATTTCCAAAGAAAAAAATTAGCTTCTTTGGCACGCATTTATACCAGGGAGTAAAGAAAGGGTAGAAAAAGAAGTTTGATGAATAGGAAAGAAATGAGCTCATCTTTGTAATAATAATCATAATAATATTAACAATAATCATAATGTAAGGCTGAATAAAAGACCCTTGGATGAAAGTTGAAAAGAAGGCTAATGAAATGAGAAAAGGATGGGAACTCAAACGGGTGTAATAAGTAGTTTCAAATGAAAATGAAATGCAAAATTGCTCTTTTATTCTCTCTCTCTCTCTCGTGTGCACTTTATACTAACTCCCTTATTAAGTTATGACATGCCAAGTACTTGTGCAATCCTTTTTTTGTTCTTTCTTTTCATTATCTATGATGAAACAACTGGAAGTGGTGGTGGCTTTCGAACGGGACGCATACTTTTTAATTCACATGTAATATATAATGTTACTGAAATATGAAAATTATCGAACCGATTAAATTACTATCACGTTTTTACTAACCAATTATTTCAGTACACTGAACTGAAATAAAGCAAACGATGATAAAACTTAACATAGGGCAAGTAATTGATTGAACCTCTATAAGTCGAATTGGTTTTATTTACGGATGACCTTCATTAACTTTCATTTAACTTTTAGGTTCTTGACTCTCAAAATGATCCTTGCAAACACTCCTAAAATCCTTCATTTGCTTTACAATATTACAATGTTTAAAGATCATGAAAAGCAATTCCAGTTGTAAATACGTTAAAAAGACTTGCGAATGTCTAATGGACAAAATGAATGTCATAATATTACAAAAAGACAAAGATGCAATTTCTTACGTCAAGAACTTCTGGGTGTACCCAGTAACCAAAAGGCTGAAAATATGCATTAAGTGTTAGCAAATATTACATGAACTGTATGCACAAGTATAAAAATAAAATGTATGAAACCAAAAACTGCATCACAAATTCTGTGAAATTTATTGCTAAAGCACAAGAATTACAATTACATCATAATATTATAAAAACAGCAGTACAAAGAGACATCATCACCATCATTATAGCCAACCATAATAACATGTATACGTAATAATTATAATAATAACAATCCAAATCATCGGTGTCACAACGGACACAACTTACCAATTTTCAGAAAATTCAAACAATAAAGAGAAGGTGTTCATTGTTACAAAGTTTCGTTTTTTCTTTCACAAAAAAATTCACCGGAAGTGTAAGAAAAACTTAGTACCCCACTAATATAGTCCTAGAACATAGTTGAAAATAAAAAATTTAAATTTTGACAAGTTTTTTCCACAATGAACAAATTGAAATTTTAAAACTCATTAATCGGACACAGTAGTAATACACAATTACAAATATTAGCTTGTGACAAAACGATTCAAACTAACATACTTCCTAACCATATACCATACTATTGTATAATATTACTGTACCTTTTAGACTTTCAGACCTTTAAATAATCTCGCACATTCAAACACATTTTCAAGACAATGACAAACATATATTTATAGAATTCTGCACACAAAGGTATAAGAGTAAGTGTTGTAACCACACATTAAAAGGCAATACATTATAAGTAGAAACAAACTAATCATTCAAACTAAAATGAGAAACAGCTAATGATTTTTTGGCGAATAGATTTTTGTATAAAGTTGCGATATTTTGAACTTTGAACTCAAAACCATTCCTGATTTTGGTACTAATCATTATGTAAATGCTAAATGCAAACAATGGAAGCTACTTTATTGGTTTGAACTAAAATTAAATCAAAAGCTATTGGTACTTTGGTACATACAATTATATAGTTTTAAACATGTTTTCTCAGAACAATTGCACTGTGGGACACACTCCATATATCCTATCATTCGCACATAATATACAGTGAAAAATTGTTATTGTAGTTGACTTCCATAGTAAATTCGAATGATTAATAGATCTCTTAAGGAACAGAAAAATTAGTAAATTAATAACCTGAGATTATGAATATAATAATTATAAATAAGGGTGGCCCTGCCTGCATTCCTGCCAATATCTTCTCATCAAGAGGAATTAATTAATGAATTATTAAGAAAGCCCTGATAATTACTTCAATTAAAAATCAGTCCAGTTCATTATCATCAGCATTTCATAATTTTACTGTCTCACTGCTGAAAGTGAAATCAATATTTAGTTTCCTTCATATTATTTTGTATTTATGGCCTGCACCTTATATAAGTAACAACTTAACACGACGAGACTACGAGAGCGATTGTTCAGAGTACAACTTTCTACACTTTTATAATTTTCAAATGTCTAAATTCAATTTATTAATTATAATAATTATAATAAATTTACGAATAATTAAATTGCGTTTTTTTCGATTCTAGACTAGAAATCCCGATCGTCTTTGTTATTATATTGAAATCCCTTAAATTTTACCATTTTATTGAACTCTTTTTAAACTTTCTTCAGCAAATAATACTCATTTCCGGGTTTAACCTTTACTTTATTATTTTAGCATGTGATGATAACTAAAGAAGAGGCTTATTATTGCATTCTTGCCTTTCTTCATGTTTAAAATATTGTTCAGAAAAGTTGCAAATAAAGGTTGAATATGAAGTAATGCTCATAAACATTCGTACCTCATTATTTAATAGAAAGATTTATGTAGAGAGAGATAGACTACAGAAAGTATTTGTCATCTTGTCACAACAGACTGACATAATATTATTAAATTTATGTAAAGACCACCACTTGGGGACATCTGGGTTAATATGTAATTTGTGATGAATAATAATAATAATGAATAATAAAAACATTTTTCAGTCTGATTAATTACCACAGGTAAACATTTATACTCAAACTTCTTTTCAGTAATACGTACGCATTCACTTACTTAAAAGGTAGGTCATTATATATCGCATATTATATTCTATCTTATCTAAATTTTCTATTTCACTATATTTTATCTGCGGCCACAGTTAATAATTAATACCTTGATCAGTGTGATGTAAATTACTTCACAATATTTAAACTGACACGTGTACAAATCTACTATCTTTATGCATCTTTAAATCCATGAGGGTGAACACTGGCCATATTATTATTATTACAGTACATCCTATAGAAATTATGACACACGACATAATTATGTTTTTTTTTCTTTTTTCTCGTTTTGTTTAAGAATTTATTTTTTTAACTTTCGAAGCATAATGACCAAAGACCGAATTCTTTATTGAATACCCTCACCGGGTGGGTAAATCTATATTGTGGACTGTGTGTGTACACACTTATAATTTTTACCTTAGTAAATAATTAACCTACTCCTCGGAGAGAACTATAAGTTTTACCAACGTATGAAAATATGTACATAATGCACACTCAGCATCATCATTATAAAGTGCATGAAGGTGGTATTGTATTATATGGGATCATAAAGGTAAAAGAAGAATATTTTTCTTGTACCATCTCAGCAACTAGAAATTTTACTTGTGAAGATAAAACTGAGTTTTTTCTCGTATTTACCTACTCTTACGGAATTGGTGGAAGATTTCTTTTACATGGTGGAAGAAGGATAATGAATTAGGTAACAATCTAGCAATTTATAATCTTACTAGAGATTTATCTGTAAGCTACTTTGAGACAGTTTTCCCATGATAGTTATGAAGATGATGCATTGAGATGAGATACACCTAGCTTAATATCAAGATGCTTATTATAAAACTGGATGAGGTTCACTCATTTGAATGAACTTATTTTATCCAACCTTCTCCGAATTTTCTTCATAAATCATTGGATGGCTTTTGCTATTTGTAATTCAAATGCTTTAGAATTATCAGCATCTTATCTCATTTTATAAACCGGATGTTCTATACAAAATAACAAAATCCACCCCAAAATTTAAGAACAACACCCTTTCTACCTAGAATCTCTCTTTCCTACTTACAAACTACATATCATACTAATCATTACAACTTCCAACTCCACTTTTACTCAAGACTCAAGAGACTTCGCACTTTTTCTAGCAACGTAGACTTTCTCCCTGTAATCATAATTAGTCAGCAGTTCAGCAGCAATAACTTCGTTTTTTGCATAAAATGCTGCCTATCCCGAAAGTATAGTTTTTTATACCTCTTTCTCTTTCTCTCATCATAATATTTTTTAATACGAGGTAATTTTAATTCTCGCCATCTCTGTACTTTGTAATTGCTACTATTGATCCTGCATGTGTTTGCTTAAATATTCTTTTTATTCTCAGGAAAAATGAAAACGACTGGCGTATTTTATTTACTCCTTTGATAATAAACGCATCATAATTATTAAACAACTCTCGCATTTGCATCTCGTGTGTCTCAATTTCTCTCTGTATGTAAAATACCTTTCTTGCTGTCTCTTTAGAAAGCAAAGGTTTATTAAGGTTGTTATCATGTAAAGTAATTGTTATATTTGTAATCATTTCTGCAAGCAGAATTAATTGAAAATAGTAATAATAATACAAACATTGAATCTCAAATTCAACGTCTATGCTTTTACCCTACTGTGTTTTTTAAACTAAGAAAATCATTTTCTGGAAAGTCTTATCAACTACATCGAGTTTAATTACTACACGCTTTTGTTTTTTAAATAAGAGACCCCTTTAGAGAATCGTTTAGAATTTTGTTTGTATCTTTTCTCAGTCTTCTTTGTGAAATCAGAATTGCAAATTGCAATAGTCAGCTCTACCCCTTTGAAAACTCCTTCTGGGTTTTAATCTAATTTTAATTGAGGCAAAAAATCTGCACAACTTCATTCCATGGTATATATTATATAATAATATTAGGCCTATTTTTATGTCTGTATTGTTTAACGATTATTATTATTACTATCAAACGTTCTCTACATTTGCTCAACTAACTTTCTTACTAATTTGCTATAAATATACTAAATGAAACATTAAATACATTTTCTCCTCATGAATCCAATATGCCTAGCATTAGAAAGCTATCAAGAGAAAGTCGTATTTAGATTAAATTGATAAATTAGCATATCAATATTCAACACGATTTTTACTTCTTTCGTTTAAGGAACCTTAGGAAAGTGCTCAGAATGCTTTATCCACTTACCTACGCTACGTTCAGTAATTTTATACTACATAATTAACTTTAACTATAATTTATAAATTAGCTTATGGCTTAAGACTTATATTTATCTCCAGTAATATTGCACATACATTAAAAGCTTCATTTAACTCCGAACACCCATACGTTTCAAGAGGTTTGACAAGCACAACTAATTGTCATCATTTTGATTAAAATAGTAAAAATCCAACATTTTTAGAGCTAACCGACAAACGGGTGCACTAAAAATTCATACTTTGAAGACTTAAGGAATTCTAAAATGTTAATATAAGCTTATTTGCTATTGTGTGTAATAATATAACTTCTAAATAAAATACATCGAACTACTTACAACTCGGTCAAGTCAACTTCACGAGTGAAAGTAAATAAGAATCTAATGTGTTAACAAAGATAGCTATTTTTATGCTACAACTGAAATACGAAAAGTCACAGACTTCTAACGAAATGATAATTGTTAATGCTATGCGAATTGATTCCGAATTTTCCGAAACAACGTTCCACGTTTTTAGATGCGTTTTTTCTACGTTAATAAATGTTAATCGATTTAATCGCTCGTGATTAATTAATAACTTTAAAAGATCGACTTTGAACTTCAGTGCGATCGATAAATACGACAAGATATAGAACAAACAAAAGAAAAACAAAGTCATGAATTCTGGCTATGTGAAGCCAGAAACAACAACTACAAGTTACAAGACAAGACATACACTGTATGGTCTTTGGTCTTTGATACGCTTTTGATGAAAGGTTTTGATTTTACATAATAGATTAAGTATATACTACTAAATATCTTATATTGCTTATTACAACAACTGCAGCTTTAGTGGTAATTAATCACACTCATTCAGGCATCCATATAAAACTCACAATAAGAGAGCAGTGTCAAAATGACACTTTACTTCTGCTTACATTTTCATATCTCAAAACATTCAAGTTGATTTATCTCATCGTATAAACCTCATCAGACTTTGTAGGTATTTCAATTTTTAATCATAATCAACGTCCATTCATCAAGTCATGAATGAGTTATTTCAACTTGAAACTGTTTTCAATAGCATTCAATATGCTATACCTACGATAATAATAATAATAATCAATATTATAATTTATGTTTATACACCTGGCTGACTATACTTTTCACGCAGTCCATGCAGTCATGATAGTTAACAGTCTAACAATAGAACACTGAACACTCAGCGCGGTATCCTATAACGGAGCTAACAACTCCAATTATATTTATGGTTAACGGGTACATAAATGTTTTAAAAAAACCAGACCAAGCGACATTCATTCTTTGGTATGCTTGAGCTATTTCTGCTTTTCGAATTCGCATTTCTTTGTCACTTTACGTTCTACAGGTTTCTTACTACAAACTACCTTGAAGTTAGACTTACTCAATACCTAACTACTTTCCATCTCTTCATGATATTAATATAAAATTGTGTCTTATAAATAAAGCTGCGCTCTCGATCCATCCGTTCATATCAGCCTTTAAACTTAAGATTAATCATTAGTCTTCGCATTACAACATTTTGGTACAAGAAGGTTCCCCACTTTTTTAAACTTGTACAAGAAGAACCGTTTACCCAATGTAAAGTTTGATAGGGTAGAACTGACCGATCGCTGGTTAGTAGCTGGTAAAGGCCGGCCCCAGGGCAGCTTCAGTCATACTTAAGCACAAAGATTCGAGCCTGGAAGTTATGTCCATGGCAGAATTTTGCTGACTATTTCCCCCAAATTCTTGCTGGTTATTTCCACTGTTGGAAGAACAGTTTGTCAGACCTCCTCCAATTAAACCGGAAGCATCCGTTCCAAAATTTAAGCCTGCAAGGATATCAGAAGTTTGTTGCCCCAAAGAACTCAAAAGAGGAACATCAAACATCGGAGGTGATGAAGACAGTGATGCAAAGAAATTTGGAAGAGGTGCAGACTTGGTCCGCTGAACCGACAAGTGAGACCTTGCGGACTGAAATAAAAAAATTAGCCATGATAATCGTTTATCTAGATTAGAAATAATTTAATTAAAATGTGTTCATTCGCATACCTCCAAAATGGAATCCTGAAGACTTGGCCTTTTGGCAATGAACATTGCATGAATGGAATTGCCTGCATTGGACCAGGTTGAAGATCCTCCTGATCCGAGTCCAGTACTTCCCAAATGACTACCTAAGTTTAATACACGGGGGCTGAAATGTCTTCCATTTTTTGAGCCATTTCCACTGTTGCTACCCAGACTTGAAGAGGTTCTAAAATAATTTATTGGAATCACGCACATTAATAAATTAGATCATTCAGGTAATTTTTCAGTATATTCCAATCCACACGAGTATTAAAATGTTACCGGTGGTGATGATTATGGAAATGTGGATGATTATGACCAGTGGAGTTCCTTCGGGCGATTGGTGTCTGTTGCTGACGCCAAAGTGATAAAAGTCTTTTTTGCTTTGAAGTAAAAGCGTCATGGGAGAGACACTTATCAAGTATTGATACCAACAGTGCTTCACATTCCAAATCAGGATTTAACTCGCAAGCTGTAATTCAAAAAGAAAATTAATATATATTATACAACTGTGAAAGATGTCCAACTTTCATTTGACATATCCATTAAGTAATACACTTTACCTTTCCCAATCACTTTGACAATGCCTGCAGGCAAATCATCATCAGCTTCTCGATTTCTCTGTTGCATACCGCTTTCTCCATTATTTTCATCTTGTTGCTGAAATCGATTACTACCAATCGGGCCTGGAGGATTATTATTTCCATTACCTCCGGATGAACTATCAAAATTACTCTCATCCTCGATTGCCGCAGGTTTAATTGGTGTAGTCAACATCCATTTAATCTCGGTCAATGCATTACGAACACTGTCCTTGTCACTTGTCATTTCATCATGAAGCTGCTTCAACTGATGGGGTCGCTCTCGAAGCTTTCCAATGGATAACACAATCTTGTGACGTGCCCCTTTGGTTACTCCTTGTTTCTCCAGCATTTCCTCATTCAAGCCCATCATCTCTTCAAAAGTCAAATGGGCAAAGAGGAAGGAGTACTTGTGAAGGCGAAGGCTTTTCAGCCAGCATGGAATATCTACGGAAGAAGAACAAACTACTTATCAACTCAACGATGTCCTTTAGTAACTGCTGTTGAATGCTAAAATGTTAAATTTGTAAAGCATTTATGTATTCATTCATATTATGTCATTTGTTACGAGTCCCACGAGTTTTTACACTCCTAAACTACCAACAAGCAATACAGTCAACAGCTAATGATCTAATTTTGACTATTGTGATTTTAACATTATAAGCATGATTTAGCAACCTAATTATTATTATTTGAGTAAAATAACTCGTCAAATTTCCATAAAAATTAAAATGCGACAACTAAAATAATTACAATTACTTTTTTCATCCTAATGTTACGAAAACGCATGAACCTAGCTCATTTTACACAAATATCATTTCATACATACATAGTATGCCAAAATCTCATCATTTTTAAATTCAAAAACTCAAGCCCTTTTAAAACAAGCTGAACCCTTATTTTATTGCACACAGGGCACCTGAAAGGACTTGATTGAAGGTTTCATATGTTGCCATTCGACTATCTCTTTAAAAGTTGCTATGGAACCTGTCAGTATTCTATAAACTGGATGGATAACAATCATTGCGAAATGCAATTTCATGACATACGGTCACGTTTCAAAATGATAAGGTCTCGTCATGCTCTCATAATTAGCATATAAACCTCACCAAATTTCTCCTAGTCACATCCGTCCCAGTCAAAATTCTGGGAATCATCAGTTTTTAGAAGATAATCATAGTACAGTGTCAAAAGTTTCAAAAGAAAGGTAAGTGAAAAGTGAACCCAAGCCTCTTTCTCTACTATATACTTTGTTTCACTTTGGCGGTTGGTACAAAACGCCTCCGAAATTCCATGCTTCTCTGACTTCCCTCCACCATTGCACTGCATTTGCAGCACTTTCTTTCTCCTCGCTCACTCGCTGAAGCAGGTGCTGCTTTTTGGACTTCACTAATTTTGAATTTGACTTTTATTTTTTTATTTTTAAATTTTGAGAAGTGAAAGTGACCATCCTTCTGTGTTTTGTGATATTTTATTGACGCAAGCCGAGCTTTTTGACGTAGAGGAAATAGTGCTTATAGTGCTTAGTAGTTTTTTTTTCGAAAAGTTAGGTCATAGGTAAAGCAAAAAATACGAAATATTAACACATAACAAAATGTATAATATCTTTGATTGGGTGTTGTAAGTAGGGTGAGAATTATGGATTCCTGATTCGGGTCAGATTAAATCGCAAAACTCGTCTGGTCTGATTCTCTGATAATGGATTATAAAAGTTTAAGTATCAATTAATTTTGGTTTAAGTTTGATAATCTTGCATCTTTATTTTAATAGTTTGATTTTTATTGCACATTTCAGTCTTCAGTGTCAGCTGATAAAAAGCCAAGATGCCGTTCGACGCAGCTTCGTTTATGAAAGATTTCGTCGCCGGAGGAGTGTCTGCTGCCGTGAGTAAGACAGCTGTAGCCCCCATCGAGCGAGTGAAGCTATTGCTTCAGGTCCAAGCCGTCTCGAAACAAATTTCTAAAGACCAACAGTACAAGGGGATGGTTGATTGTTTTGTTCGTATTCCGAAAGAACAAGGATTCATGAGCTTTTGGCGAGGAAATTTAGCCAACGTCATCCGGTATTTTCCTACACAGGCACTTAATTTCGCTTTTAAGGTCAGCTTCCCAACCAGAATTCACACTTTTGTAAGTTTTTAATCATTAGTGGTCCTTAATTTGTTTTCCATTTCCAATTATTATAGGACAAGTTCAAGGATATTTTTCTCAAAGGAGTTGACAAGAAAACTCAATTTTGGCGTTACTTCGTTGGGAATTTAGCTTCCGGTGGAGCTGCTGGTGCGTCTTCACTTTGTTTCGTCTATCCATTGGATTTTGCTCGAACCCGTCTTGCTGCTGATATCGGTAAGAAAGGAGGATCTAAGGAACCTGGTAAAGCTCGAGAGTTCAACGGTATGGGAGACTGCATCAAGAAGACTATCAAGTCAGATGGTATTGGTGGACTTTACCGTGGATTTGGTGTCTCTGTACAAGGAATCATCATCTACCGAGCGTGCTACTTTGGATTCTACGATACTGCCAAGGGTGTTCTTCCAGATCCGAAGAAAACTCCTTTCCTTGTTTCCTGGGGTATTGCTCAAGTTGTAACCACTATTTCTGGAATTGTGTCTTATCCATTTGATACCGTAAGTAAATTTTAAACAAAATAAAGTGATTATTTCTGAACAGAGAATAATTGTATATATTATAATGTTTTTTCTTGTTTTATTTCAGGTTCGACGTAAGTGCCCATCAAGTCAAACGTTCATTGTCAATACGAAGTAAGAAGATATTGTATGTGACACTACCGTTAAGATAATTGTTTTCCTTCTTTATTTAGGTCGTATGATGATGCAGTCTGGGCGTCCGGTTGCTGAGCGTCCGTACAAAAATACCATGGATTGCTGGAGAAAAGTTGCTGCTCAAGAAGGATCCGGTGCCTTTTTCAAGGGTGCTCTCTCTAACGTTCTTCGAGGTACCGGCGGAGCTCTTGTGCTTGTCTTGTATGACGAAGTCAAAGACTTTTTCTTCGCTTAAGTTTTTTGTTAAACTGTATCTACAAATTAGCTTATGCGGAGTTTCAAGATTCATTCCTACGTTCAGGCGAATTCATGACTTATTGAAATGTAAATTGGCGTTTTCTAAACTATTGACTTTAAATAGACCACCTTTTGTAAAACCATAATGAATAGTGATCTTTTGATGTTGATGTCAAATAAAATAATCAGCAATTCTAAAATACTCGAAAAATTTTAATTTTAAAGTTTATTTGAGCATTGTTTTCTAAAATCTGATAGAAATCTCAACTAGATTATAAGTTACAATATTTAAAAGCTTACATTTTACACAGCGGTTAATAGGTAATAGGTATTACAAGTACTCTAAACAGTTCACAGATTAGAAAATGATATGTTAGCTAAACCTTACTAATTGAAAATGAAAATACTAAATTCATTGCAGTAGAAATTAGAATCAAACTCTTCCCTTTTTGTGCGGTTACAAATGCTGAAAACATCACTGATAATTACAATGCATATACAATTAATATGCTACCATAAAAAAACATGAAAATAAAGTCAAGACTTATCTTAAATTAGTCCAAAGTCATGCATGCAAACTTAAACGAAACTTAAGAAAGAGCTGTCAAAAAAGTGGGTGTAATAGAACTCGTATTTATTACCAGAGAAAAAGCATTTCGTGTGACAAGTGAAAAATGTAAGTGTGAGCTGTGATTCTGCCTTGCCTTAGAGAAAAACAAGCCATTTAACTCATAACAAACTTGAAAAGAGAAAGCTCACCTTTCATTCCTGGAGAAGTGAAAGTTGGCCTAGGGTCATCCAAATGTGACTCGCTGCCAGAGCCAGATGATGCCAGTGAGCTCTGTGGGCTTACTTCCGATGACAATGACAAACTACGTGGTTTTGTAGCCGAACAACACAACTCTTCCTAAAATTGTACAAAAAAAAATCCATTACTATACTATATGGTAAAAAGTTTTCAAATGTTGAATTTCGGCAAAGTATTGTGTAACACATTTCGTCAAATACTATACTCCCAATTTTCAGTTTCTAACATTGTCTCGAAGCGCTATTTCATTAAAAAACATGAATCGAAAAAACAATTGGAACTAAATGGGAAGCATTCAATCAGTAAGGCGTACATAGTGATTTTGTGACAAAGTAACTTTAGAATTTATACAAAGTTGCAGTTCTATGAAAAATCAATTCTGTTCCGATTCAATTCTGAAAAATTACTTGTATCTCTCTCTCTCATGCCTCTAAATGAATCTTCATACAAAAAAATTGGTCTTTCGCTAAAATTTGACTAGATACAATACAATATACAATATATACAATTTTTTGAAAAATAAGATGTATTTTGAAGGGATGCCTATACTAAATTAAAATCTCAGCTTTCTTTCACAAGTTAGATCTTCTACCTGTGAATTCCAAGTTTCCGAGTGAAGTACTGGAGGTGTCAGACTGTTGCTGCGACGGATACGTTGCATGTTTGTACCACAAAAGTTTGAAACAGACAATCCACCTTCAACATAATTACATTAAAATTTTATAAACAAAGTAAAAATTTACTATCGAAGGCACAGCTTTCTCTATTATATAATCATGCATTCAAAACCAAAACTTACTTTGATTTGCAGAAGATTCTGGCAGACTTCCTGTATGGTTATTGGGACAGTTTGGAGGAGAATTGTTCTGCTGCCATGAACTACTGCTAAACTCATGCATGGTTGGTGGACTTTCTCTTAAAGTTGATGAAAATGTGGATGAGTAATTAGCAGTCAGTCCTTCGTTGATGGTATTTGAGGGTGTATTTAGTTTTTCATTAAACTGATGTAACCACGTTGAAAACAAACTGCAAGAAATAACGAAATCATAAAAATTACCATTCTAAATTTTTGTAAAGATTTTAACAGACAATTAGAGAGGTTTCTATTTGATTTCTTCGATTACGAAAATTATTTTAGTATATGATTTTCGATAGAGATAAAATATCTCACAACTTCTCAAATAATAATCGAAATCCCTAAGATTTGCTTTTTAATATAGATAATATTTCTTATCTTCTATAATTAAATTGAAATTACCATCTTTAAAGTTTTAAATATTGATTACCCTTTATCTTCAAGACTGAAGGCTGGATGAATTAGGCTGTACGACAGAAGCTGTCTTGCTTCTTCCACAACTGCACAATGGTCCAAAGTGTATTTAAGCACTTTGGGAATGAGAGCTAAGTAAATACTCTTGACATCCGAATTTTTTGGATTAAGAAGTGGAAAGTACGATAATAAATCTCGGACAAGAGCTTCCTTGGACTCTGTGTTGGCCAGTGATGCTACAAAATCTGAAGATACATATAAAGTCAATCAATTTAAAGTTAATTTAAAAGTTTTTTAGAAAATTGTTTCTTCATTAATGTAAGTAACTTACTAGAGTCATTCGCAAGGATTTCAGCACGCCTTAGCTCTGCACAATCTCCCAATTGGAAATGAAGGACCGTAATTAGAAATCTGGCCTGTGTCGGGTGAAGCCTTCGAAGTAAGGCCACCATGGCCACAGTCTGTTCACAAGGGCTCCATCGGTCAATCCAATTAGTTACAACACCAATTTGGTCACGAAACATTTTTCCTTATTTCACCTTCGTCGGTTCAAGTCTGTCTGGAAATCAGAGAAATTTATTGGCTTAGTTATTAGCTGGCACAGTAATTATTTTATGATAACAAAAAATGATGGAAATGATTAACATTTTTTGCTTGATTTTTTTTTATCATTTCTAAGTTGATAATTCTACTCAAACTTCCAATAACATTTATATGGTGGTTCTGCATTAAAAATCATTTAATTATTACTAAATGTTTCTGGACTATTGACTATGGAACATTTCGCTTAGTTTAATCCGTCATTAAAATCCAGTTTTAACAGAATTACGTTAAACTTTTACATTTGACCCAAAGCGTCACAAAAGCTGTCAAATTCTTTTCTGAAAAAATTCAGAGATGGACAACAGGCAACCGGGGTAATTTTTTGTTGGCTCAGTAATCCTGAACTATCATCTTTTCTTCCTTTCACACGTGCCTGTCATTTATGTTCAAAAACTACATTTCGTGTAAACAAATTAAATTTACTGAAACTGGAATTCTGAACGGTTAAGCGATAGCATGAATAATCATCTACATTACAAGAAACATATTCAACTGGCACAGAAACAGTGCTGTTGTACTTAAAATAATCTTTCAAAATATTTGTCGCAAAGCAAGGGGATTACATAATATATGCTATGCAGATGCTAATTGATAAATTGGAATAGAATTTTAGGACAGTTTTAAAACTCTTGTCAAACAATATTACAATATTGTCCAACGGATGATGTTGATGAGTTGACAATAAAAACGAAATTTGGAACTTGAAAATGATTTGTGAGTTATTGAAAATTAATATTAATGTTGTTTTCCTGTTTGGCTATGACAAAGATCTCCAACCTTTTTTCAGATCAAAAAATTTATCAGAATTGTTTTTGGCCTTCTCGATTAAATTTCTTTCTTCCGAAAAAGGAAATAAAGTAACAAAAGTTATACTTGTCCGTGTATTTTTTAGAATGATTGGTTAACTTTCAATTAACCACTATACTTTATAAGCTTTTAATTTACTGTCGAGTCGAGCAATAACTAACTGGACTGATTTTCGTGATACTTTTTAAGATATTGTGGCGTAGTCTTCTCATCTTTGAGAAGTCTGGAAACTTATTGCATAAAAATTTAATAAAGTTTCCGACTTCTATTGTCGCTACCGAAAAGGCGACAGGAAGTAATTAACGAACGAGGATGTAACTCCCTCAACATTAAAGGAAATTAGATACAAAGTCTGACTTGTTTTTAGCTTTCTTTTAATATCATTTCTTACATATAAAGACTGCACCTTCAAAAGATGCATACAGTTTAAGGCTTACAATTTATTTTCATTCTCACTCAGACATATAAATGTCAGTCAGAAAAAGGTCAAAGGTGGCTACAGTGGAATAAATAAGTTTTATTATTACAGTAAACAGTAGATAAATGCGAGAATAATAATAGATCAATCGCCATAAGAAGAAACGTCATGCATAATTTAATTTTAATCCCCAAAGTGCAAAGTGAAACACCAAAAATCATAAGGATATCCTACTTGCACACTTTCACCCTACCTACTTTGCCATCATTTTATTAAATTACAAAACAAAATTGTCTCCAAAATTATAAAGCTGCCTTTTTCGTCATTTCTCATCTCAACAATTCCAGTTTCACTTGAAACTTGAAAGGTTCAAACATAATTAGCGTGGGTGGTTGAATCCATAAAATAAAATGTATTATTCAGTCAGAGAGTGGATCTGAAAGTGAAAGCATACGCTACGTAACAATGTATTAATTCTATATTCCATAACCAACTCTTCTATCCTTGAATTACATAACATTTTTTTGAATTGTCATTATATAGTCCTAGCCAAAATTCATGTGTACATTTTGTTGTTCTGTCACTGGCACAAGAATACCAACTAAAAAAATCAACTACAGTCTTTTCAAACTCTCCCCTATCCTTGCTGTCTATCTGCTCTTGGGTCTCCTGTATGGAAGTTCAAGTCAACCAACATGTAGAATTATTAACCCCTTGTGAGAAAGTTTCCACAATATAATGCACTTCATACCTCTTCTCTGGATAATATGATGATCTAGCTAGATAGTAGATAGTAATATAAATAAAGAAGTTCCAAAAAAAGTTGGCATTCCGCCTGGCAACAACTACTACAAACTAGGGGAATGAAGTGCCGTAACTGAATGATAACTTCGTATTTTGAAAATGCTGGCCGTATCAAACCTTACAACTTCTAAACTACTACGGAAATTAGTCAAAAAGTCAAGCAATTTTATAAATTTACAAAACTCAAAACCTTCAAACATACTATTTTCAGAGCCCTTTATATACAGCAAAATAAATGTAAACAAAGATATTATTGCATAAGCATCCCTATAATTTAAATCCTTCAAAAGCAGACTAAAACCATTATAAAAAATAATGATAATCATAGATCATCATCAGACCCAGTTGCAATTCCAATTCAATGTACGTGATTTCCCTCATGCAATATGCAAGATAAAAAATTATTCGTCTTCAAAAATCTCTACAGGATTTTAAAGGTTTGCTGGAAAATAAAAAAATAAAAAGTAAAACTCCGTCTTAGATTCATCCCCTTGTTTTTGGCCCTCCTGTTTATTTTTTTCTGACACACACAGAGTTTTATATATCCTTGGCCTTGGACTTGAAATAAAAAAGAGCTCTATATACACAAAGGTTCTTTTAAAGATACCTTCTCGAGTAGTAAAACTATTAGTTAACTTTATACGATGAATCCTAAACAAAACATAAAAAGGTTTATATGAACGCATGTCTTTTTCATTTGAATACGCACTATTCAACTCATCCATACCATACCCATTTTTATATAGAAACACATTATATATACTCGTTTTTTAAACTCTTGTTCGTTGATCCATGCGTTTTAACATAGTAACAAGTTACAACTTTTTTATTACAACAACAACAACCTGGACATTTTATATTCTCACCTACTGACTAGAACATAAAACATTAATATTAGATGCGATGAAGATACGATACAATAGAATGGATCGCATAAAAACAATTTCTCCGTGTAACATACTAATATTTTAATACAGCTTTAAGCTAAAATATTGGTGCGTGCGTGCGTGCATGATAAAATAGGTATGTGGGGATTTAAACCACAATAGACAATCACACAAGTGAAAAAAATAAATCTCAATTCGTGAATACAAAACCTAACATACATACTGACTGGCTGGGAAACATACGGTGCAAACTTGCAAACCAATGTTGAAAGATAAGCTTGATCTTGTAAAATGAAATGGGTATTTTTATAAATGAATAAATGCTTCAGTTGCCAAATTAAACAGTATCTCTGAGTAAATTTTGAAGTCATACTTGAAGTCTAATCATTCTGATCGTCTAAACTCAGAATGTGTTAAGACATTAATGAACGCAACTTTAATATATTTCTAGGGAACGCAACATGGAAAATGATGTTCGGTTTATTGGGTAATTAATTAGTTTACAATGTGTTTTAAATCGTTAAGCTTTTCCAGACACTAACGTACAAATACGAGACTAACCTTTATTTTTTATCTAACCAACACTAAGATATTTTTAAGCCTGACTCACAACTTGGAATTAAGTTACGACCATAAATAGAATAATAACATTTCATTGACCTAGGAATGTAATCAATAAAATATGCAAACCTGAGACAGAGATTTAACACTTTTTGAATAATTGTCCACAGTTTAATATAAATTGTTTCCTCCAAGCTTAGATAATAAACAAAATTTAAAAATTCCAATTTTACCTTATGAAAATACCCGTCTGTTGATAGTGGAGTGGATGAATACTCAATAGTCTCATACTTTTTTCATCATAACGTAAAGATTCACAAGATGGAAAAACTATTTTCCACAAGTTTGAAAAGTTTTCCACAAGAATTTCAAAACTTAAACAACCAAAAAGATCAATTCTTTTCTAACTCAGAACCATTTGCAAGTAAAATAAAGTTAAATATCACGAGAAACAAGACTTTGAACTGTTTCTCTTCAAACAGATTTTTCACACTCTTCCATTTAAAATCAAAACATTCCACTTCCTGAGACGAACACGACGGACGGCCCAATTGGTAAGAGTTAGTAACAGCAGTTTCCTTCGCATAAACTTAATTCAGACTTCACGTTTTTCTTCTAATACTGTAAAGAAATACTGAAGAAGGAAAAGTAAGTAAGTACACACGTATATGTATAATGCATTATGCATTATGATCATCATGACTGGTGTTTTTAAAGCTAGCTCAGAACAGATTTAATTTCATAGAAGAAAAAACAGAATCTCCAGAAGATCTTCTTCCTATACATTATGTCATACCTTTTTACCTATGCCTATTTCAACCTCAGTAGTCATACCAAACCAAAAGGATAGCCGAGTCTACAAATCTTAAAGTTTATAAGAACTGAAGAAAGAAGTGCAAGAAGGAAGGACTGAGGGAATCGTATATTACCCTAAGGGAGTCCTTACCACCTCTTCTTGAACTTTTTATTTTTTATTTTTCTTATGGACAACAATATACCAGTCTTTCTTCTAAAATACAAGAAAAATCTCCTTTAAGACCTTGACACAGCTGCCCCACTTCTTTACGTATGCACGGCTTAGCAACCACGGCAATGTAATAGTCAATAGTTGATAGTCATAGTCATAATAACATACAAACTTACTTTACATTCCTACCCGTTTGCCCTAAAGGAAACTGAAATGAAGATCCATCCAATCCAATTGTAAGATTAAAAGTTATGTCATTCCCTTATACGGTTATACCTTGACAGAATACACTTGATGAAAACTTTAATATTAAAGCATTCTCCAGAAAAAAAATTATGCATACGATTTTATTTTAAAAATTTTTGTAAAGAAATAAAATAAGACTTGCTCAAAAAACTCAAATGAAAGTTAGTAGGTAAAGTGAATTATTAAATTAAAGGTCAACAAAAGAATCACATATAAAAGTAAATGTCATGGACAATATGTTCAGCCTTCGTCAATATCACAGTAAAAGTCAACATGTTCACTCTGGCAATAATCACTGTATATAAATTAATCAATAATAATTTTGAGCCTTTGATTCATTTTTATGATGTATTACTGCATGCATATACTGCATATACTGCAAGAAATTATATTACTACTTTATTAGGTACTTTGAGCCGGAATAATATTAAACTGACAAATCTAGCTAAACTTAACTCGTATAAATAGTATCCAAAGCATTAACCGATAAGTATATTTGGTAATAATAATATGTTTTAGGTTTACGTTATCATAAAGCAACCTTGTTCGTATGGTTTCTTTCCAAGAAGCCAAACCTTATTCGCAATAACTACTGGATATCCGATTGGCACCCAACTTCATGTGCATATAAAATTGTAATCTGCAAGGATATAAATTTAGTATTGCTTACGATTTATACTGAGATTGAAATAAATGTTTTAAACTAGGAAGATTTTCTTTACTTGTCGGTGTCTGTCTTTTAATCCGCGAGCAATACATGAGTAGCTTGAAACTTGTCGTCATACAGTCTGTACTTATTTTTTTAAGTTTCTTAAATTATAATGTACACAAGACGATGGCGCAACATAATTATATTTATATTTGAGGTATCGTATAAATGAGATGTTAGATTTTTGGATAATTACGCTGGTAGAATGTAGAAGAAAATGCTTTTTAATTCTTTTCTGGATATTTTCGGAAGACCCTAAAGCTAACTTTGTCCTTAATCTACCATATTTTTTTAAATGTTTCTAAAAGCCGAAACAGATTTTGATTAAAAATAAAATGAGTTGTGATTTGGACATAAATTTTACTTTAAGCCTTTAACAAAATGTGTAAAGTTTTCGAATCCTTTCGTATTGTGAATTTTACATGCAAGTGTGAACTTTGAGTACGTCGAAGTATAACGAATCGGTAAAAACCTACAGCATTCAGTATATTCGAACAAAATATTTACTTTTCGCCACAAGCATCATCATAACAGTGATGATGCTATCAATCTTCATTGCAAATGGAATACTATATTTGAACATCCTCTTGTCGAAGAACATCGAGGTCACCGTTGGATTGAAGTTATCAACACAATTTCATTGTATCTAACTTTTAGCAATGAACGATAACAAAATACTTCTGATATTCTTTAAAATAATGACTTAAACCCTAGCATTTCTCTAACATTTTGCTCCATAGTATTCTGATTCTCTAGTACATCTGCCGATCTGCCCTTCTAATTTTAAATACATGAAATGATATCAAACATTGAACTAAATTTTGCAAGACGAAGCAAATTTGCATGAGGCAGAAAATCAAGTACAAATGTATTTTCTTATAACTCCTTCAAATATACAACAAAAATACTAATATTATTTCATAGCCAGACAAAACCTGAGTTCTATCTTAATTTTGATTATACAGCAGAAATCCCCAATTCCCATTGCCAATAACCTAAACCTGTTCAATTATAGAATTGACTTTTTCAGCATAGTAATTTGCGTCATCGTTGTACACTATGAATAAAAGACATTACAGCAATAACCTTGGTAAAGATAAGAAAAATAAGAAATGTATATCGACCTCGTCTTCAAAAATTGCTGGCTATATGTCATCTTTACCGTAAACAGTTTTACCTACAAATACTTACCTATAATTTTAATCGAATTTTCCAGTTTAGTTTTACTCATTTGGATATGCCAGGACAGTAATGTACGTTTACAAAACTGACTGCCTTCTTTCCAATACAGCAAGCATAGTGAATTAACAGTACCATTGTTAAAGTTGATTTGTTTGACGTCAAAAATTATGTTAAAATATCATGCTCTGGACGAACAGTGGAAGTTTACTGTACAGCTTAAATCAGCTTTAAACTGGATTATATTCGATATTATCACCAGCATAATGCACAACTTTTTAAAATAAACAACTTGGTCAAATTTAGCCGTTAATATAAGTTGCGAGTAGAGGTTAGAGTGCATAAAATGTTGATAGTTGTGTGGTTATCGTTATCACCATCATATTTTTATGAACATTTCGATTGGTCTTATTCATTCAAGCTATTTATACCAATAATCTACTCTCCAGTCATATTCAATGATATTTTAAACGTGATTAAGAATAGATGAATGTACAATGTGTCATCAAATCAGAGAGAGGTCAGTGTTTTTTTAAACTTGTCATGATTATATAAAAGCTATATTTGTACAACTTTCTAAAGTTCATATGTAATATTATTTAATCTTGTATATTTTTATGCATAATAATTCTTACCCGCAACAAAATTGTCCAGAATTCACTTTATCCAGCTCGATTTAAATTAATTTCATTTAGATTGATAACACTTCTAAATTCTTCAAAGTATGTTTTCTCACATTTGCTTTACATTAACTCGCTAAACTTCACTAACAATATAATACCGAATTTTAAATGCAGTAACTGATTTATAGGAAGTAGGAAAGGAATTATTTAATTCGTCATTCTGCAGCTAACCCGAAGTCAACGTCATTTGTTTCAATTTTACTGCTGAAAAAATCCTTTACACAATGCATAATAAGTAAACTAAGGAACTAGGTAAAACTGTCAAAAAAGGACCTACAATTTTATCTACGGTATTTCCTCATTCCGTTATTGGTCAAGGTTACACAAACCCTTTTCTATTATCGTTTAAAATTAATACAGAAGGGTCTTCAATTCCTTAAAATATCAGAATACTACAACCCTTTTCAACTTGGTCAAAACCTACGATCTGAAACTTCCGTATTTTCATTCATAAAACTACCAGATTAATACCTAACAGTTTCAGAGAAGATCTTTTATTCATTGTTGGCTTATTTAACAGATATAGACGAGGCTAAATAGTCAAAGGTAAAGCACACACACATAGAAGGTGGTGCCATTCAAGATCAATTCAATCAATGCATTAGCAGTAAGTAAACATGTTTTCAGTAGTTAATGCAAAGTTCACGGCCAAGGTTTCTTGTTTTGATAAAACACTGACGCATTAGCATATGCATGATTAAAATGCAATCTTTTCTTATTCGTATCCAAACAGAAGCAGATAATAGGAACAACTGTTCTACAGATAAGATATCCTTCTGCGTTATCAAAAGATCAAAACTTATAATTAGTTTACACTGTTATTAAAACTATTAAAAGTGTTTAAAATCGTTTAGACAATCGAATTTTAATTTGCGATAATGAAATATATTTTAAAGATAAGCAAGAATAACAACCAATTATGGCAATCATATGAAAGAAAAACCAGTTAATCCTGGAAGTTCTTTCTTCAATATGTAGTACATCTTCTACAGGAATATTTTATTTATAAATTGAAAATGTATATGTAGACAAATATTAAAACAGTTTGATAGATTCAAACTTAAATAATACATATTCTCTTTCTGAAGTCTTTTCAGTTGAAAAAAAATTGTTAACTCTTGTGTGAATACACTGATGATAATTAATTACTTTTTAACTCGCCTTCTCAAATACGATTTCCACTACTGTACGATATCATATCAAAAAATAAAAGGCAACAACTTAAAAAATACAACACAACTTATTATTAGCTTTCATTTTCATGCAAACGGGTCACAAAATGAATGTTACTGTTATTATCGTCAGCGTCAGGCTATGAAATAGAAATAGTAAAGTAGTACTGACTGTGGCATTGGCATTGTGTTTTATTCTAGACATGAGATATAAATTTCATTCAAACTGTACCGAAACCATCAGGCAACTTGAAAATCAATAAAAAAGGCCTACTGTTTCCATCCATTACGCAAATAAATGAGCAAACAACAATAGCGTGCTCAATCGCTCCTATGACGCAATACAAAACAAAATTAATATTTTATAAACTATGAATGAGGAAGCATTGCAATTGGACGAGTTTTCAAAGTTTTCATTTCTAATCGAATTACGCAGTTTTGTAGCTTCGTTTTTTCCATGTTCTTTAAAGCCCTATACATTGCAGATAAATCGTACCGTAAACGAAAGCCAAACTTTAGCATTATCACAATTAAAAGGTCTAGATGTTATGCTACCTGCTCTCTTAATATAAATGCGTCCATTTTAATTGGTTTCTAAAATTTTAAAATGAAGCTTACAAAACGCGTGATGAATTTAATGTTGATAAACGATATAAATCGAGTTGTGTTTTAATAGTTTTCTTAATGGTAGAATGGCTGATTTTAATAAGCATTTAGCGTTTATAAGGTCACTAAATTCTTCGTGTACCCTTGAACTTGAACGTATGGATGGTGGAAGTCCCATTCCACACGGTCATAAACTTGAATGCCATGGACAAACCTACAGTTTGTGAGTATAAGGGCATATGAAAACTGAGCTAGAATCTTTAATCAATACAAAAATCAATATTTCTCTCTGCCTGCTCAACTCGTCAGACCAAACGAAAAAGTAAAAACAAACACCATGTTTGTGTACAAATTCTCAATTACAACCGACTACGTACTTAAAGATGATTGATATTGATAATACTTTTATCTAAAATGTCTTGGGTAAATACTAATTATATAATAATTACTAAGACCAATAATATTAGTTACAAAATACCCAAATACAAAATATGGGTTATGAGCCTTCATTGGTGTATATAAAAGGTATAAATGATGTTTAATTTCTAGATTTCTGTTAGTGTGAAAAGAAGAAGAAACAACGGAAAGTTGAAAGTTATGCTAGATTCATAAAAAATTAAATGCAACGATGCAAAATTTTTTGAAACATCCACGAACGTGGTGAAATTTAGCCTTAAATTAAATTCGATTTTTTTATTTAACGGCACATTTGACATTTTAAGTCATCAAAAAGAATCGATAAGACTTTTAAATCAAAAGATTTTCAATAAATTGATAATTTTACCTTTACAATTCAAACTCCAAAAGCCTTAGAAATATATCGGGCCTAGCCTGCGGCACCTTCCGATGCGATGAGTTTGGATCACCTCATTTTCTTTTTTAAACTCCCAAAATATTTGTAGATGTAAAAAGGTCAAAAGGTTACATAGAAAGACTGATTTATTGTCCACCCACGCAGATGAGAATATCTGACAAAAATCCTTTCTTCACAGTCACAGGTAAAGCAATGCCTCAAGCCTTGTCTGCCCCTTTCTTCCTTTCCACTTTCACTTCTTTCTTCGTCTAGACTTTCCCCATAAGAATTTACGAATTATCCACGAAATTAAAATTGACGTTTTCAGCAGACTAGAATCATGAATAGATTGATTTCATAATTTTTTGTAACTGATTGTCCAATTTAAAAAATTTCGATTTCCAGCTTTTTTATCATTTATTTCGAAAATGTCGATGTCTTCAGTCTTGCTCTTGTTTAAATTAATTATGAATTAGCAATTCATTTACGATTTATTTAAAAGTAAAAAATACTGCTGTGTGCTGATGACTTGTTCAATTTCGAATTTATTCATTGTTTGCTATTACATTTATATTTTATATTTTATAGGATATAGCAGAGGGCTCCAGCCCAAAAACAATATTACCTAATTGTTTTTATTTCGTTTAAACAATATTATGTATTATATAAAATTGATTGGTGTTTCGTACGGATGACGGAAGAAGATATTTATTATTTTAATTGTATTATTACATATTATTAGAGAAGAGCCAAAATCTCCAGGAGATTGGAACTGATAGTGATGAAGGCGGAGAAAGAGTGTCTCTTTGCTTATGTGATGAATCTGAATGAAAATAAGAGAATGAAATGTGAGCGCTTTTGATCCAAAAGGGATTCCCCTTCTTCCTATATCAAATCCATCTGCCTCTACCAACTCTCTTACATACTTTCTATTATCAAAACAACATTTTACTCTTCTCTTTTTCTGCCTTTGATCTGCTCTGGTGACTCACACTGCCCCAAATGACATAAAAAACGTTATTTTTCATTCCAAATATTACAATTAAAAAGGTAATTCACTCTCCGGTAATTCATTGAAATTCATGTAAAGTCATGAAACGCTGTTAAATCTTCTAGAAAAGATTTTTGAAATGGAAGGGGAAGTGTTAAGAAGGTTTTGGTACAGTGTACAGATTATTGGAGAGGAGTGTACTTTTACCCGGGTGAATGGTACAGTGTGCGTTGCTTTTACTGGAAATGAAGAGAAAGGAAATTAAAGTACTTTCTCTCTTCACTCTTATATGAATGCAACTATACAACCACTTTCACTTATGCTTACTATGCGTACTTTGGCATGTCTCTCTGTATTCATTTACCTATGTAATTTATCACGTTGTATTTTCAGATAAAAAGAAGACCTTTATATGAGTTTTAAAATTTTGAGAAAATTCACGGTTATCTAGGGGTAATCATAGGTAATTTTTTGAGAGTAGATAAATTATATAACGTGTTACCGTATACAGTAGAGGATTTACATTTTGAGAAATATTAAAAGCTTTAAATATTAATTACGAACTATATAGCTTAAATTAAAATTACGATGCATAATTTGATGAATGCAAATAATACCTATAGTACCTAATTGATTAATTTTTTAAAGAATTTCTACGTTATTTGTCAAAGTAGTTAAGAGTCTTTGAGATTTAATATTTTTAACATTATCATAATCAAACAAGAAATCAAGGATAGGTTAAGGAAGGGAAGGATAAAATTCATAAAATACATTATTGTTTGATGTATTTTAGATTAAAGAATCAAAGCATTGTGATTATGTGAGTGTTTTTGGATATATTTTATAACATATAAAACATTCTTTGTCCAAAAATTTTGTATAAAAATAATTTTATATTTTTTCAATTTTGTGCTATTTCATGTTTTATTCATTTTATGTTGATGAAAATGCACGCATGTCCAATGTCCGTCCGTGACAGTAATTTTTCGGATATAATGTCCACCTTGTGTAAATCATCAAAAAGGTCTGCTTATCTTTACTTATGATCTAATTGAATTAGGATTGAAGCAGTTGTAAAACGTAGCGCCCAGCAGGCTAGAGCATTTGTTGTTTAATTAATTACAACATAAAAGTGTACAGATATTATCGGTGAAAATTCTCTAGTTCTAGTTTAATTATATTTACATACTAATACTGCATGTGTACATATATATACCTTGTACGCAGCAGAATAATTTAACTGTTGTATTATGTCATGTAATGTTGAACGCAAAATTTGGTAGCTGGTAATAATAATGTGATGTGATGGCTGCACTGGTGAAATGCTCTCAGTTCTCAGTTGCTTTTCCACATGAATGAGAAAAGTTCCTGGGAACTTTAGGATGAAAACTTTCCCCCTTTTGTACATATTTTCTACATGGGCGTAGAAAGAGCGTAGCAATATTACTTTCAGTGTGGATAGCGTTCTTAAAAAAAGTTTGAAGATTTTATCATACCAACACATCATGTCTATAAGTCGAATTTTATATTTAATTTTAAAAAGGCATTGCCGTGTTTAAACTTTACATTTTCTTCTTTTAGGACACAGCTGTAGACTGCAGACTTTCACTGCATTTTTGCATAGGTGAAGGAGATATGAATACGTTTTTTGCAGTGTATTTGATTACCTTTGAATATGACTTTCTCTAGAGAACGAATTAAATTATGACTGAAGCCTTGCTGTGTTGCTAAAATAAGTAGATCAAGTGATATTGGAAATTTCTTTAAATAGATACCCTTTACTTTGTCCTTCTGAAAATGATGTACGGTTCAACTTCACATGTCTTTAGAGTAGGTAAGTGCACAATTTATTCGCATGTTGGTAGGTTGGCTTTGACGTAAGCAAATCGGAATTATATAGTTCATGATGATCATCTCAGGGAGTATACATATATTTTATTACCTGACATCATTCGCATTAATTTTAATGAATATTAAAGACGAAAATAAAAGTTTTAATTCAAAGTCTTTAAATTGGAAAATATTTTTGGTAAATATAATTCGTAATACATTTAAAGTTATCGCTGTTTACGCAGCATCAGTAATTTAATATCTGCTCAGTTATAATTTTGGAAAATGCTTAGGAATTTGATTTTTCTCTAGATTCAGAACTTCACATTTCAATGCATTGTTCGAAATCCCGTAAACCTTTCATTTTCTTATAAAAGTAAAATAAACATTATGTCCAACGCAACCCCAGCTACGACGCTGTAAGGCACTCTCTCCCCTAAATTCTGAAGAGCTTTCATGGGTGAACGTTTTTCGGAGAGAATAATATAAGATCTTATCTATAAAGTTGCCTTCTGTTTTCCTGTTATATCATATCGAGCGTTTGCTAAGACTGCGTATATGTGTGCCCTTGCCTTGCCCTCTAAAAACAAATCTATAGACCAAAATCCAGCAGAACTTACCTCTACGTGTATAAGAGTAAGCTCTGTATGGATAAAATATTTTGGCTATTTCGCATATACCACCTTATAGTGGTATGTGCTATTTCGGTTCACTTTCCAGTAAAGAGAAATACAAACAGGAAGGAAGGAAGGAAAGAAATGGATGAAGAATTATATTAGAAAAGCTTATACTCATTCATCTATATTATATCAAAGTACATTGCGATTAATTTCAGCAATTTTTAGGGGAGAGAGAAGATCGTATTATGCAATGCATGTGCGTTTCTGTTTAATTTTCCTGCTTAGAAATAAGTTTTACTTTATTTTCTAAAATCCTATTAAGTATACTGTTATGCTTTAACAGGTAAGTAGTTCCACCATGCTTATATTATAATATAACTGGAATAAATAGAAGCTATATGGAAACTGAAAACCTTAACCTTCTTATGTTCCCATTCCCACCCAACATTGGTTTCATCCATAATATTCCTTCACTTCCTAGACCAAAATCATAATAAATATCATGTTATCATTATCTTCATGAAGATGCTTGCCCTAATACAAAGAAAAGCAGACCTACACTCTCGTAGGTAATTTTTATTTCATGGCTGGGGAGTAAAAGATCCCGGAGATGCAGAAATGTACAAAAAATGGAAACCCTGAAATCGGTTTTGTAAGTACGAGAGAGAGGAGGTAGGTAGGTTTATGTGCCTGGCAACAGTCCAACCAGTTTCAAGATCAGGGGAAGTATTAACTCAAACCATGAATCCTAAATTCCTACCTAACGATGTGATTTCCCACTCCCACACGTAGACTGTGTAATATAGCTAAATGCCTATATCCTATCCTAATCTTATGTCTTGTGATTCACAGAGAAGAAAGTACAGATGCGTGTAATAGTGCGAAAAGGAAAGAATGGATAAACAGGAAATCCATTTTGAGCACCAATGACGATGATGATGATCCCAAGTGTTTTCATATCTACGCAGTAATACGCACTATTTCAGTAATACGCATTTTTTGTAGAATCCATTATATATTTATGATTATGGGACAGAACACCTGCGTTTATTGCGTTTCCTTTTTTAGTATATTCAGCCTGATCATTATTCTTCAAGTACTTCAGATTATATATGCAATCGCTGTCGAAATTGGTACGTTATGTAGCATGAAGTTTGAAATCTTTAACCTTAAGCAGTTGCATTTTTAAACATTTAATGAACGATGGACTATATTTCACTATGAATATAATTAATTCCATTATTGCATGGCATAAAATAGGGATAAAAAAACATCCTTCCTCTATGATTATATGGAAAATGAAAGTGAAGCATGTAAAGCATTCGAGAAATATCTCAATCAGTCCAGAATTAAAACTTCACTCTTTCATTATTTGGTCTTTTTCAGTGACATAGAATTCACCTATTGGGAAGTACATTAGTAAACGGCATTTCCCAGTTTTTTATTGGCTTTTGCAAGACAAATTAAATATATTATTTTATTTAACATAACACTTCAAAAATACATTAATATATTATTGCTATTTTTTGCCAAATATTATATAGTTTTTATTTTTTTGTGAAATTACCAGTGCTATTGCCAGTGTTTTTAATTAAAGTACTAAAAAATATAAGCTTCAATATAATACGCTGATAAGTTGTTTCAAAGATAACACTTATTTTGATTTAAGATTATTTTAATAATTTTTTAGCAAGAAGGAGGACCGTATACATTTGGTATGCAAATCTATTAAAAATATAGAAGTTAACTTTTTAACACAATTCTTTGGTATTCAATACTGTTAGAGATCATACATTTTTCGAGATCAATTTTACATTTTTGAGACCAGCTTACATATTATCCATATACAAATCGACTACTATTTTTTGTATTTAACATCATGAAGACAAAAGTCAAGAAAAATTGAACCAATATCGAAGCACAGAGGTAAGCAAGCCGTAAAACCGAAAACCCACCAGTAAATCCAACAATCCCAAACGTCCAGGATAAAATAGGCGTGCAATAGAGTTCCGGATGCATGGCCCATAATTGCTGTCGAAATAAACAATGTTCTGTCAATTTAATTTGCATATTTATAAATATGTCACAAAAATAATATACTTACAGTAGGCACTGGTGAGATTGCTAAACATAGTCATTCCAGTTCCAAAGGTAATAAGTTCAATGAAGATAAAAGAAATTGTGAGTGACAGTCCAATGATAAGCTCGGTATCTTTGTAATAGTATTCCTCCATTGTATGATCAAATGGTAAACTCGCCCTTACATTCTCTTCCTATTATGAATTCATTTAGAAAAATTTGTACAAATTAAAATCTTAAGATAAAGGATTTACTTTTAAATTTAAAAATCTTTTAGATAAACCTTGTATTACTCACCCTAGCCATAAGACAACTCACGGCAAGTATCAAATGCCCCATTAGCATAAGATACCGAGTAGAAATCAATCCATGCTTCCTGCTTAGCAATGGAACGGTGGTATATTTACTACGAGAGTTGTGCATCTCTTTGCAGTAAAATCATACAACTTTCACAAATTTGAAATTATGAACGAATGCAGACAGGTTGGAATTAATTAAAGAAATATCTTAAACAACCCGTTGTTTTTAATAAAACAAGGCTTAAAGGTGTAAGCTAACTTTCCCGCTGAGTAGTATGTTTTTTATCGATTGATCTAGTTTCGACCCCTTCTTGCCATTTATTTACCTGGCTGCTGTCACTCACCTGGAGAATGCAAACTTTCTGAAAGTCGCTATAACTCCAAACTCCTTTCACCTGAAACAATTACTCACAGTTGTTTTCAGAAGAATGTTTGTTTGCTTCATGAAAGCTTTTTTTAAGTTCATTTTGAAACAAATTGGAGGTCAAACACCCTTTTATATTTTTTAGCATTAACCTTATCACCCTAATCAAAATGCTCGGATTTAGAGCATAAAGATGCAATTGAACAGTTCGAAGAATTTTTGGCAATTCGAAATACGAATATAATATAATTTGTATTTGTACTTCATGCAAATCGATATTCTGTCTATGATGCATTATAAAGCTCAATAAATCATCTAAAAATACATAGTCGCAAATCGCAAACAAGAACATTTTAGCATGAATATTACTAAAATAAACATTTTATTATGCACAAATATTATCACATATTGTATGTACACCTTCAAAACTACCAAAGTCACACCAATGCTTATCTAAACAAGGTCCATTTCTTTTCATTATCTAAAGATTTCTTATGATTCTTTCTAGGAGGGGGTGGTGGTCCAAGACTACTCTTTACTGCCTCAGCGTTAGTACTCGAATTCTTAAATTTCCATTCGCTAATCATATCGTCATATTTTTTCGCCTTTTTGAAATCCATATCCTGTTGAACTGATTGTTGTATCTTATTTAATACACTTTCTTCTTCTTCACTTTCTGTAGGAACTGGAATTCTTATTCGGTCACCATGATTATCCAGACCATGATGACGATGATGATTATGACTGTCTCTTCTTTGATTATGATGAACTGGGATTTCATTATGATAAATATTGTCTACTGCATCATTATATCTTGAGTAAATCTCATTCTTTACATCAAAAGATAACGGATCATAATAATCCAAACTATCACGATTTTTTGAATGCTTATGACTTCTTCCTATATAATTTGTATTATTATAAGTCTTATGATTTGTCTTATGCGTCGGTTCGAAAGGACATTCTGAATCTGTAATATGGTCAAATTTTCTATTAAAGTCGTCATCATCCATGTCAGTGGCCATTACGTCGAGTTCTGAACCAATAAATCTTCTTTCTTGACAATCTTCGTCACTTGTGATACCTTCATCTGTTGATGTGATAATCGTTATGTCTACAGACTCATCGGATGGTATGGGAATTTCTATTGTGCGACCATGACCACCATGACCGCCATGGCGTCTGGAATTCTTTTTGTTATGCTTATTTTTACGACTTTCTCTACCTCCTTTCTCCATACTGTCTTTTCCTATTTCACTATCTTTTCGTCTTTCACTATATTTTCGTCTATCGCTATCTTTTCTAAATTTTTTGTATGCAGATGGGGAATCAAGACCAGCATCCAAGACTTTTCTTGCCCTTTTTCTTGCACCTTTATAAAAACTTCGAATCCCTTTTGCTACAGCAGGGTCGTAGAGAAGATAGTAGCAACACGGCAGAAGGCAGCAGCAAATTACAACTATAATTATGAGAATTATAAGCGCACTGGACAATACGCTTGCTTCTACTACTCGGTTTGTGGTTTCTTGTTGTTGCTGTTGTTCTGAACCTGAAGATTGAGTTTGATCTACATTATCTTGTTGAACTAATTTTTCTTGCCAACCTCCTGGTGGTACTTGAAAGACCTTTTGTTGGTCAGCTATTAAGTAATTTAAATTTAAAATGAAGTTGTGCAACTTATAACAAGAAGCAGTTTTATAGAGAAATGTATTCATCGAAACTAACCGGATTTCACTGGTTGCAATGGTCCAAAGTATTCAGATTCTCCAGAATCATAATCATCATTCGTCTCATCACCATACTGATTTGAATAATCTTTGTTCGTTTGCTCTTTATCTACATTATCAGAGTCAGAAATACTCATCACAGACCACTAAATAGTAAACGTTTAATAACTTTTCTACGTGCTTGTAAACTATATAATGGGTCAGAACGAAACATGCCTTGAATATCGTGTTTCACTGATTTTTATTATTCTTAATTTTTAATCGATTACTTTCATAAATGCATATAATGGAGGTTTTAAATTTGAATTCCCGAGTAATAATGTTAGATCATCTGTCAGCTACTCCTTAGCTATGCTCTCCTTGGTGATAATCGTCTTCAAGATTCATCATGATAATCGGACATTCTGAGTCTGGGGAATTCCTTATCAGCGTCATGAATTTCGTAGAAACCCTGAGCAATATTCGACAGTTTATTATGGACTTTGCGCTTTTTGCCTTTGGACTTTCTCCCTGGGTGTCTGAACCGCTTTAGTTTAGAATACTCTTTAAATTTTCTTTTGAAGACTTCTTCAATTTTTTGACCGTCTTCTGGGGGATACTTTCTATGTTGAAGGTATTGAAGCTGCTTGACTTCAACGGGCTGGAATTTATGTACTTTAGGAATATGTGGTTTGGTTCCGCGGAATAACTTCGGGAAAATAAAATGCGCAGCGTCTTGAACTCTATGAACTCCAGAATTGACAAGGTTCGCAACAAAATTGTTAGGTTGAGCATGCCTTCCGTACTTTCTGTGTAAAAGATATTGTCTCATATGAAGAGGTCGGATTTTTCGTGGATCTCGGGAGTGATTGTGTTTGCCAAAGTGCCAGTGATGACCTTGGGTACGAGGTTGGATATCTTTTTGAAAGTGCGTGAAATGCAGAATTCTGCCATTTTGATCTCGCAATCGCTTAATAGGTTCTACGTCTAATTGCGCTCGAAGTTTTTCTCCTTCGACAGAGACAGATATAGGTTCGCGAAGTTTGTCTTCATTGACATCTACTTCACCCACGATCTTGACCCTTCGTCCGATAGTCTCTGTATCGAATTTCTTCATTGAATCACCGTCATTTGAATAATTATCATTATCTTTATCCTTATCATCATCGGAATCCGAATCATTATCATGATCGTCATCATCATCGTCACTTTTTTCGGTCGTTTCCTCTTCAGTAGTGGGTTCAGGGGTTGTTGTAGTAGTAGTTGTAGTGGTAGTAGTTGTGGTTGTCGTAGTGGTGTGGAAAACAATTGCTTGGGGAACTATAATTTGATGCCCATTTGGTAATTGCTCTATATCTAACCGAGATATCTTGAGGTTCTTCATCAAGAAGCGATTATTTAACTTATCATATAAATGTCGAAGTTCTGAATCATACAAAAGCCTATCCACTTCCTTTCTTGGTAAAGTGTGCTTTATGACTTCAGAAACTGGGTGATCTAAATGCGGATCTTGTTTTGAAGGACCTTTTGACTTTTTTCCAGCGGTATTAGTACTATTTTGTCTTAATCTTTTTGAATTTTTATCGGCAGATGTTACATTTTGTCTTAAGCGTTTTGCAATATTGGAGTTTTGTGGAGCTAAACCATCGCGTCTGAAACGAACTGTTTTGCCAGACAACGAAGAATTTCGCTTTAATCGCTTTATCTTGCTATCGGATGAGGGATCGCGTTTCAATCGCCCAGAAATCTCCGCAATTTCCATATTGGATACATCTCTTCGTCGACGCGACAATCTTTGGTTTTGGAATTCGTTCGTCAAAAATGAGCTGGATGTTGAATTGGTTATGTTTTCAGAGGTTATTGCAAATGTTATATTACCAGTTGTTGAACAGGGATCATCTTTATCTTTATAATTTAAAATCAAAAGGCATGTTTCGTTCTGACCGGACTACAGGTAGATGAATTTTTGGCGAGCCCAAAAATAACATTGCCTCAAGAGTTCTCAGTTATTATCAGTACAAGCAGTAGATAGGTAAATCGTATATTATGCAAGTGTATAGTTATAACGGCCACAGCCAATACAATTCGAAATAAAATTTGTAACAATCATTATATAATTTTAAAATCTTGAACATCGGCCATATAAACTATACACTGCGGAAGAAATAGAATTTAGCTTTATTTAATCAATAAAGCTTTATAAAGAACTTAATTATTTCTGAACTCCTGAGGCCGTTATAACTGGATTCACTTATTTAAAAAATTGTAAAAAAACACTTACGTTTACGACCGATCATAGTTTGATATTTATCAATTGAAACCATTAGCTGTAAAATTCTTGGAAATCCTTGAATGCAAGATGAGCTCTGGATAAGTTGCGGTATTAGCTATAGAAATTTATATGAATGAGATTGAATATTTTTTCAAAACCCTTTTCTTGAACGGTATTATTAATTCCCAGCATTTTAACTTAATATCTTTACCTTAACTGAAATCCATTTAGAAACCGTTGCAGTAAAATTTTTCTTTTCTTTCTCAGCATCCAAACATTGAATTCCAGAGGAGAAATATCGACTAATTTGATACGTCATGTTCCCTTGATTCACCTTCAAAACTTTATCTACTGTAGGGATTCTAATTTTCTTCGGCGGACTGTCCATGGTAGGAAGATTCGCAACAATGGTACCGTCTTTTACTATTATAAATTAATAATTTGATTATTTTGGCATGAACATTTACTTTGTCAGCAATGTAGTAAAAAATTTAAGACATTTCTTACGAGTCCAAAATATTTTGTCACATACACCTTGATCTCTAAACTCAGAAACAGTCTCGAGCTTAAATGCGCCTGTCGTCGTTCCCAATTTTAACTGATTTGCAATATCTTCTCCTACAGTCGATTTTAAAAGTTTTTCACGAGAGGTAACCTGTTTATTTTTACCCTCTTTCGAAAATTTCTTCTGAAGGCCTTCAAAAACTTCATCCAACCGTTTAGTACTTTGTCCATCAGTCGCACCAACGTAGAGAGATATGCATGAAATAGGAACTCCAATATGGTTCAAAAATTTCTCATATTCTGTATTAAAATATAGGTACATTCCACTTCGGAAAATTGCATCTTGAGTTTTTGCACTTCCGATTTCATTCATAGCAATCGAATGATACTGCGCTAGAAATGGAACTAATGCTGGATCTAATGGACTCATGGATATTCGAGAATCTGCAAAAATATTTCCAAGTAGAACACTTAACAAACTAACCATTTTGGTGTAGCTAAATAACTTTCAATAAGGAAAACTGACAATTAATTAAGTTACCCGTTTTAAATTGTATGATAAAGTCCTCGGGATTAAAAGTCGGGATAAGCTTTTTAAATGCTGATTGTATCGGGGATAAAACATCCTCAGGAAGACAAGGGCCATCCTTCTTGTCACTCCTAACGCTTCGAGCGTTAAGAACTATTACGCTTAGTAATACTATTATAAATCTTAAAATCCTGTTGTGTCTAAGTTTACAAAGATGAATTTCTCTTCTGCATTTTAAGACTTTAGTCCTTTTGTAAAGCTGTGATAATAAATGCAGAATCATAATAGTCTTTAAATTGATGTTATCTTCCTTCTATACGACCGGTTGACGGTTTGCGTTTCAAATAGCATTGGTAATGAAAGGGATACTAATTAAAATAATGGACAGGTTATTTAATTTGTGTCACGATAAAATGATATTCATCAAAGTCATATTGCGAAGCTTAGGCCGAAACTCTTTGTTTCCATGAGGAACGGACACACTTGGGGGAACTGAGATGGAAGGACGATGGAATCTCATGGAAATGAACTTATATCGTGGGAAAAAGTTTTTCTATTCCCAAATCTCAATACAAGTCCGGTATTACGTTACCCTTTTAATTTGATGCAATTTCATGTTGCGAAAATAGTAAGCAAAAATAAGTACCATTTACGACACGACCACGAGTCAATTTAACATCCAAGATAACTAAAAATACATAGTAATACATAATAGTATATGTTTGGAAATGATGTACTGGCGTTGGGAATTTATTTCGAGGTAGATTTTTTCAGTGACATTTTTGTTTTTGATAGCGAGTTGAATAATTTGCATAAAGGTGATATCAGTATCATTACTTATCAATGTGAAAATAAACTGTGAAGCAAACCCGGTCTTCCGTCTAGTCTTTTGCTGCTAGTCAACTTTTTTTATATTCTATTTCATATTCAATATTTTAAGTTTATAGACAATCGGTTCTGTGTCCGTCATATCTCTGCTGCTCTCCACTCTCGGCTTCTGCTACGCTGGTCTGACAGTTGACATTGGATTGACAGTTTGTCAGACAGTTGACATAATTCAAAAATTAACGCGACATTTGACGTAGCCAAGCACAAAAAAGACAGGTTTATTATAATACGGTACAGGTAATGTCCTATTTTGTTAAAAACAATTTTTGATTTTGGTTTACTTTCTGCTTTCTACTCGAAATTTATTTTAAAACGCGTCATATAATTTGTTAAATTGTTGATTTTATTTAAATATAATATAGCAGAGCGAAATTGTAATTGTGATTTGAATTGACGTTTTAAAACTTTACTTACACTGAGCCTTTTTACGTTTTTTTTACAGAAACTAAATAAAACCATTTTCGAAACGCAACAACGCAAAATAAAATTTACAGGGTAAAAAGGTTAGTAACAAAGTCAAAGAAGCATCAGCAGTGAACCATGAGTATCTTCAGTCGTATTGCAAGTGCCTTTAGCCGATATCCTGTATTTACAGCATCTACCCAAACAAGTAAAGTCAAAGTATCAAGTTGTTAAATAATGTTTTCATTTGACATTTCAATTTCAATTGGAATTTTATGCTATATTCTTTTAATCTTTGCTATAAAAGTTTTGATAACCCAATAAAAGTGTTCAGCATTGACTTACAATTGACTTTTTTTACCCCTATAGGCTTACTTATGATCACAGGAGACTTAATTAGTCAGACTGCTGTTGAAAAGAAGACTGTGTCGCAAATTGATCTTAAGAGGACAGCTCGATTTGGCTTAGTTGGATTTATGATAGTGGTAAGACCAAACGTCTCGGGTTCTTTTTCATTCTCGTAAATCAAATAATCATGTATGTGTTTGTATTTTTTAAATTATAATTTGGAATTTTTTGCAGGGACCTGCCCTGCGAAAGTGGTATGGATTTCTTGAGACAAGGATAGTATTAAAGTCACCAGCTCTCTGTGCTGTAGCAAAAATGTCAGTTGACCAAGGGTTATTTGCTCCAGTATTTTTGTTCGGTTTCATGAGTTTCATGGGATTTTTGAATGGCCGAAGTAAAGAACAAGTCAAGGAGGATGTTACTCGGGACTATTTGGACATTATGAAAAAGAACTATCAGGTATTTTATAAATTGCTTTATGATTGATTAATTGTCGTTTAGTAGGAAAATAAAATGGAATACAATTCAAGGGCCAATATCTAATTTTTTCATTTTTACAAAAATTTAAGAATTGTTGATTACGTAGCTTTAGCTAATTAAAATACTGCCCCCAAACCAAGCACCAAGTAATATAGTATTTCAAAAGAACAGAACTTGTAATTCACTGATAGAAACTTGAAAATAATATAAAGTTGAAAATGTATGAATTTAAACTCAACACTCTCGTCTTCGTTTTTTTTACTCCGCAGCTATGGCCAGCAGTGCAAATGATTAACTTCTCGATCATTCCGATTCAACATCGAGTGCTTTTCGTCCAATCTGTCGCCCTACTTTGGAACACCTACCTTTCATTCAAAATAAATGGACCTGCAGAAGCAATTCATGCAGAAGAAAGAGGAAACCCCTTAACTATGAAAGCATTTGACTGAATGTTGTGTATTAGTGCAAAATGCGTATTAACATCAACAGTATTTCTTTTAAAAACCTGTTTTTGCATTTAAAAATCAATGGATACAATTTTTTTCAATTATATTATGTTAGTGAAATCTTGATTATATTATAATTATTATGTTCATTCATGGTTCATTCTTTAACTCGATCGGTAATACTGTGTCGTCGAACTTAATGTCCAATGAAATTGTACCCTCACATGTTCCTATTCTTACTAATCTAATGTGTAAGTGCATTTCGGATTTCGAATAAGGTGATAGGTGACATGTGAACGTTGAAACTACGTAATTTTGATTTCATATATGTAAGGCTTTAAATTCTCGAAAATAAATTGTTACATTGATGCGCAATGGAAATGGAAAGTCGATGCTGACAATATTATCATTAATTAATTCGAGCAGCATTCAATTAAATGTTTTACAATCTTATTTTAGTTTTGAAAACCAAACGGAAACCTTTTGATTTTTATTTAATTTACCTTCGCACTTTCGCTACATCCAAATCATACATTCAATTCTAATCAAATTCAAAGTAAGTAAAGTATCATCCTTCGAAAGTTATATGAATAATTTAATCTCATATTAAAGTCACCGTCCACAGCATAGAAATTCCAGTACATAATAGTCATTTAAATATTAAGTTTAAATAATAAAATAATAGTATTATACAGTCGAGTATACAACAAAAAATTGGCAACAACAATAGGGGTCAATGATCAAACAAACAGTTCAACAGTGTAGTACATTACTGTGTATCCATGAATAGAATATCTGATAAAATAAGTAATGTTTTAGGTAAAGGGCTAGCCTGAGGGGATAAAACGGTCATCCGGCCTTTCTCAACATCGACATTCGTCACGCAAACGTACCCGGCAACATTAGTTCGCACCACTTCATCGCTATTCTCATCTGTTGCGAAACTAACGGCCAGTAATCTGTGTTGAAGAGTGCTTTGGGAGGGTGTAACTGCTACCAATTTAGTTCGAGTTTCCTCCCCTTTCATTCCCAACGGCATACATGATTGAGGAACAGCAGGGGCTCCGATTTTATAAATCTTAGTCTGGAATTTTAACATGAAAGATTTGCAATTGTGTATTAAGTCGAGTAATAATTTAATACTCATTATCATCTCGATTACCTCTGATAGCTTTACTTGGAAAGAATGGGGATGCAATGGTTTAAGAGGTGACTTTCCATAGAAATACTCACGAATCCTGGAATCTCTTGATTCCTGTCGTAAAGTCGTATTTCTTTCGACCACCTATATTACACAAACAGTGAGATGTATGAATATATTGGCTACAAAATTAATACTTTTTTATAGATATATTTTGTTTGCGTTCTACTAACCCCTCCACTTTTAGGTAAGAAGACAACTTTGACAAATGAAGGCATATCCACCTTCATTTGCATGAACAGTCGCTCCGTATCCAATACAATAACAACATCAACCTGTGGAGTATTATTAAACCAATCCCAAATTAATATCTTAAAAAACTGAAGTTATCAAACTGTGTCAAACCTCAAATGCCTGCGCGATGTGGGTAATAACTCCATACCCATCTCCTTTAATCCAGCCGCACGTATTTATTACAACTCCAGAAGCCTTAGCTAAAACATTAAAAACCCCTTTTAAAATTTAGTGTCTTCCATCCATGTGTATTTGATTGTGAAAGATTTCCTTCAACGGCTTCCATGGATGAGGGGATTACTTCATGCGATCTTCTTGCACTTTGGCCCCATGATGAACAT
>JAQFZZ010000029.1:0-53641 GCA_034696405.1 Isotoma caerulea | reverse complement strand
CGGACGGACAGACGGACAGACGGATGGACACGAACGTTCGCATAAAGTGCTTTCGCTTCGCTCCCGCACTTAATAATCACATTTTCATTTCTAACTTATCCTCTGTATCTCATGCCCTGCCTGTTGATGAGTATCATGCATAGGAATGTGCACATTAGAAGGACAAGGACAATGCAATAACTTTCTCTCATCTGTTGTCCTCGTCAGAACCAGGATGTACTTTAATATAACAAAAGTCTTACTTCAGCACCCTCCTGACTTGACTCCTCACACATTTTCTCATTCATTAGACTTATATCCGGGTTAAGGTATATCGGTATATGCCTCACAATGTACTTTCCTTCAGTACATTTTAATATGTACAAGAAGAGTTTTCTTCAGTCAGATCATGTCTACTTTCTCCTGTCCCTGTGTTCTACTGCTCTTTTAATGCTCTATAATATTATTTGAAACGTACCATACAGTACAACAATCCACCATGGTCTATTCTATACTTCATATGTATATCGTATTGTGTACTTCTTCATCCCCGTGATGAGATGATGATGATGATGAGTAGATGAATGTGTGTCCTGTTTTGAACATTTCTCTGTAGAGCAAATGCTCTGAAGCATAGGATAGCTAGCATCATGGTGCGTACAAAATGAAGAGCTCCTGGTAATGAAATTTCCTCTTGCTTTGATATTCAAATTTTAGGGGAAAAGCAGCACAGCGATATCTTCTCTTAGCATAAGCTATACACTTGTAATACGTCTCAAATATAGAGTAGATGATGTGATTCTGTTCGTGTAGCTTCTAATGAAATCATATTGGTATGCTAAAGATAAGTAAGGTATGTACGATATCTGGTGGATGGGATGGAATGTCTAGTGAGTAGTGTCATGTTTTGCCATTTATAATAAGAGTAAAATTCTCTACTTGCAGAGAGAGAGGATAGTTTCTCATCTCCCAAGTCCCAACCCTTAGGTTCGTTATTTATCATTTTCCCTAACATAAAGAACACAGGAAAGAAGATTCTCTTCAAGTTTTATATATATATATATAGAGAGAGAGAAAGAGAGGAAACGAAGAGACTTATTGAAGAAGTTCTTCTTCAAGTCAAGTCACTTCCATAACCACCACTTCTACCATCATCATCTTCCATGCTAAACTTAACGAAGGACCATAATGCCATGCCATGCCACCAACATTTCTATTTAAGTTAGTTTTACTAGATGAAAACAAATATTTAGCATTAGAAGCTCATCCTTGTAAGTTCTAAGGTCACTCTCATATATCCTACATCCTACTTGGCTAACATCTCTAATATTTTATGACTTACTGGCTTGGCTTGCTATTATGGCTACAGGCTTCCAGTTAACTCTTCATCAAGAGAAATAAGAAGGAACTGGCTGAGTGACTTTCTCCAACTAGTAAGAAGGTCTACCTTGTTCATAAGAAGAATGGAGGATTATGTCATAACCATCACTATCACTATCAACATCATCATCACATCAGGAGAGGAAGACCCTCTTCTGAGAGTCTACCGGTGGACTACTGCTGACATGAACTATGTAATAGTTTTTGTACAAAGAATGTGTGTGTACTGTGTTGACTGTACTTTTCTAGTCCTAGTTGAGTGAGTACACACACTGAGGGAAAAAGTTAGTTTTAGCTTGGGTCTGGCATGAGCATGACTTGTTATCGTCTTATTGAAAATATATCAACTGGGGGTGTCAACACGCGAGTATTTGCAGACGTTACTTCACCAGATATTAAACGAGATGATGATAGGGATGATACCTTAGAAAGTAATTCTGGTTGTCGGCTGACAAATCAATACAGAGGAGGGACATATTACTACTTAGATATTGAATGTATACTGTAAAATATCAACTCATATTGTGTCAGTGTGTGTGTGTGTATGCGTGTAATAAAATGTAATGTAACGGAGATATCATATAAGCCAAGCCAAGCCCCACATTCAGTAATAAAGCCATTAAATACGTTGGCCAGAGAGAGAGAAAGGTGCCTCTGTTATGTTGACTGTTTGTTAGATTTGGTTGGATTGTTGGAATTGGTTCCTGGTACAAGGAGAGCAAACATTGGGCATCTGTTTTACTTTTATCTTTTGAATTGGAACCCTTTCTCATACCATTTACTACCTTTTTGAGAGTCCCCACCGACCTATATGATTCAGCTTGTTTGCTGATCTCTTCTCTCTCGGTGAGGAGGAAGAAATCCTATATTTGCCTTTTGATTTAGACAAAGATATAATAGTAGATGGAAATCTCTCTCTGTGTGTTGTGGTGAACTGGAGCATGGCAAGACATTCAACATTGGCAAAAAAGGGAAGAATGAGAGGGATGACATGACAGTCAGTGCATGTATGGGCATTATATTATCAGCCCTTGGAATGCATAAGAAGAAACGATGACTTTCTAAGTCAGAAGAAAGAAAAAGAACAAGTTGCTTCTTTTTCTATCCTTGTAGAATGTTGAATGTACAACTAACTAATGGTAGTAAGCATTACTACTTACTACCCATCCAAGATCCAATGTAGAAGATAGTGGAGAAAGGGAACATGCATAAAAGTCAGCATCATCACAACCAAAAATGAACGACTCAGGCTTCTGCTCATTGATTCTGGCTTAGTGCCATAAGGATATCCAGAATTTGTTGTATAAAATGTTGCATTACCAGATCATCGTTTTCCTTTGCATCTATCTCCTCAGAGAGAATACCATAGGATAAATAGAGAGAATGGGTACAATCACTCCTACACTTTTTGTTTGTTTCCGCACCACGAACGAGAGAAAGTGAAAGTAAAGTAAAAGGTCTTTTGGCCTCCTTGGCCTGATGTCATGTGGGTGTCAGGTCGGCCCCATAGTACCTACCCCATTTCCATATACACATTCTATTCTCTCTAGGCCTGCCTGCCTGACTAACCACTTTGACACGATGATACGTACGCAAACAAATCCACCACCGACCGTTGTACCATCAACCATGCAAATCTGATTGTAACAACTTGGTGGTTGGCAAGGACATTGAATTGGAATGAGTTTCCAAAAACTCAAACACTTTCCAATGTTATAAGGGGTATTTGTCTCTTTTCTCTAGATTTTTCTTCAATGCCAAGAAGGCCCTCGAGGTCTAGTAGAAGTCTCAACTAGTGACTGCATGAGGGTAGTATACCCTGTGCCTTTGCCGTAGTGCATTATCAACATACTGGGAAGTGGAGAATCCGACTTGTGCTTTTTCAGATATATAAATAAAAGGCGAATTCCCAATTCTTTATGACTGTCATAACTATAAATCTTCAAGTGTGTGTACTCTAAACTAATAAAGAGGACTAAACCAACAAGAGAATTCTTTCTGGATGTAATCTTCAAGGAACAAATTAAGATATGGAATGCGGTAGACTAAATATTAGTCTTGGTATTGGCTAGCCATCTCTCATGAGAAGATACTTGGCTTTTTATTTATTGCTAACGTGTCTAATGCAAAATTTGGGTTAGGGTAATTTAGAAAAATTATTTACATGAATTAATCTTACAAACAGAAATATTTTCAAAAAGTATATTTATGTAACATGCATTTGTGTTAAATTTTTTAGCATTCAGAACCAAAATAGTACTTTCACAAGCTTTAAAGCGATCCAACAGCCTTTGTACTTTTTTACATGGGAAAAATCTTTACAAATGTGCAATAATGACACCGGCTGAGTAATATCCGAGCTTTAATGCATAGCGGATTTGCATTGCTTAAAATTACTGATTGAAACTCTAAACAATGCTGATGGAAGTGATAATATGTTGCATGATCAGCTTAAAAGGAGTGCAGATATAGGAAATTCCTTTATGTTAATTAGGGCAGAGATATATCAATCATCAATTATCAACCATCCTTGTTATTATTATTCATGAAGATTTAATAGGACAAACAAACACCTGCAGAGAGACTCCACAGACTGGCACTTTGAGCATATCCTAGGCTGCTGTCAACTGTAAGATTGTATCAGAGTAGAAACTCAGGGAAAATGTTAAAACAAAAGATAGACATGGAAGAATGTGTGCTCATTCATCACCTATTGATGTTATCCCCCACTCTTGTTTGGTGAAACAGACTCTCTCTTGCATAATTAAGTGTCAACGTTAAATGGTATCCTTGTAATCCTCCAAATCGTAACCAGAGTACATAAATCTGTGTCAGATACAAGTGCTAAATGCAAACATGACACGGATGGCTTGTCCTCACATCATAAGTGCGCTTTATACAACTTCTCATAAATTCACTCAAAGGATCCACCTTTAGGATAAATCTATCGCAATGCATGCATAAAAGGGTGCAAGTGAAAGTGAAAGAATGCTTTATTCCTGAAGATTCAATACGCTTTGAAATTCAGCAGGGAATGGCGTCATTTATGTCAATTCTTCAGTTTAAAGCTTAAAAAAATGTTTTTGATGTTTACCTTGCTTAGCAGTTTAATGATGCAATTCAAAAACATTAGGTTACCATAAATCAAACAGAATCACCAACAAAAGTAATTAGACATTATGTCATATTTCTATCTTTATTTGTATGTGTACGCATTTCCTGACTTTTCTACTTATACAATAATTGAGCCATTATATTGCTGTTTTTTATCTCTTTTGAGATTAAAAGTGCAAAAATGACAAAAATGCTACCACACGCGAGTCCATTCCACCTGAAAGATCCACCCAAGGGTTGCATTAATCTTCCCAAACCATTTCACAGCATGCCCAAAACGCATAAAAAGATAAGAAATTTTATATCGCACTTCTCCACATTATACTATCTACTTTTCACTTTTATTTTATGTCACTTCCAGAGCACTTTCATAGTGTGTCAAACATCAGAAACAGCAGTCGTAAAATTTTGCAGTCGAGAATAAAGTATTGTATCATGTAAAGAATAAGTTTAACACTGACTGATGCAATCTTTAACTGCTATCAGATACAATCCATTGTGTTATAGAATATATTGCAGTTTTTCCAGATTATTATCAAAGAAGTTGAAATAAAAAAATAACCAGAGATAAAAAGAAAGTAGGAGTTTTTAGTAATTTCTCCCAGATGTTAGGTCGCACCATATGAAGGAAATCGAAGTAAAATGAAGTTATAACATAATATATAACTGCCCTGTCCTACTGTCCTTTCTTTGCTTTGGTCCTAAATACAACGGTAAAGAAGATTCGTTCATGGCTAAAAGAAAATGTAATGAAATGGAGTTGGTTTAAAAAATCCTCAAGACTCAAGAGTGAATACTTTGTCCATCAGATTCTCCTGTCTTGGTGGACTAGAAAATAAGTTGAGGAAGTGCTTAAACTGGTGATGATGAGTATCGAGTAGTTTTCTAATAGTGTATACCTAAGACTTAAGGGGAAGTCAAGTGAGTTGACAAAGTAGCCTTGGGATTCCTCTGGATGGACAAAAAGAAAAGTGAAGGTAATAGTAATGAATGTAGAGAGAGTACAAGTAGTGTAGTACACACGTAATGTAATTGAGGTGGTAAAGTATACTGGAAGGGAAATAGGGGTGTCAAATAGATACTTAAGACTTCCCTGTCATCCCCTGCAGGGCTTGTTTTACACTCTCGTACACTTTGAGACTTTGACAGCAGAAGCATTGGAAACGCAAGCGTTCTAAACTAACTGAACCACGAGCACTATTAGTGCAAGAAGACTATCTACTTTTCTATCATTTGGAAGAGAAAGCACTGGCAGTGGTGGTGGTGGTTCGTTGTGGTGGTGTGGCAGCTCTGAACCTTCTTCTTCTTCTTTTAGGCTTTGCTTCATGCCAAGACCATATCAAACCAGTGGGCTCTCATGTTGACTACTACACTGGGTTGGTTTAGATCTACAAGAAATAGAAGGAAGTCCATTCAAGGGAAATCAAAGGAGGATGGCAAGAGACATAGAGAGACAGTGGTTAATAGTAAGAGAAAGCAGAGAGAGGGTCCGATACGATCCAACATCCAACTATCCAACCTTAGTCAAAAGTGAGTTGTGACTCCGTGTGAAAATAGTCAGTCAGTCAACTGCTTCGAATCAGAGCCAACTCTGGCTTCGTGGCTTACCAGTAGCCAACATTTAGCATATAGTATCACAAGAGAAAGGAACAGAGAGACACAGAGAGAAAAGAAAGCCTGATCCAATCGTCTACGTAAAAATTCACCCTACCTTAGCATAAGATTAGATAAAGTATCAAAGAGTGGACTGGACAAGGGGGGAAAATGGAGAAAGTAGTATCCCAGAGTATTACTTATGGCATGTTGTGTGCTCCTAGTGGACATGTTCATGCAAAAGTTATAGGTATCTTTTTCCATTCATGATACTTATTGAAGAAACCACTAGGCCAAAGTCTTTAGTGTCTTCTCGACTCTTCATCCACCCAGACCAGACCACTATTAAGGCTATTAGACAGTGGAGGACAGGCTGTTGAGACGGACATGACACAGGGAGGTCAGTCTACCCAGTAGGAGAGAGAAATGTCTCAACATGTCACTACTTACTTACTACCGGTGCTACAGCCATTTCAAAATGTAACGTTGTGAAAAGTACTCTCTTCTTTTTTACACCCTCCACATTGGCTCATTTACCATCAGAAACAAAGAAGACTCTCTGTTGAGCGTTTGACTCTTAAAGAAATTTAAAGAATTGGTTCTTTACCAAATTGCATTGGCAGGCAACAACTATCACCATTTATTGTGTGAGAAGTGAAACTTAATTCACTTTTGGACTTCCATTCTGAATTTTTATACTAAATTACTCCACTCTTTTACTTTCTTCCCATCTACCTTTACAACTTCCACCTTGTCGATTGTCTAGTCTGATTGTTATTCTTGTTGTTGTTCCCGTATTTTCTTAAGTGTTCCTGGTCTACTATCTTCCTACTTGGTTAATACATATGGGAGAAAATAAGACATTCTATTATAGCTCCCATGAGGGCTGTGTAGTTAAAACGTAAAACTCTCTAACTATATCTTCTCCTAGTTAAATACTTCTATCAGTTTTATTTATATATGGATTGGTTCATATGGACACTGACTGAACTGAAAAAGTTCAGTTTATCATCATTCTATTATTATCGGGAAAAGAAAGTAATACACTAAGGTTGAGAAGTTCTTCTGTGGAAGGATAGTCTTCATCATCGATATCAGAATCTTCATTGTGGAAAAGCAAGAAGTGTGTCTCATCTTCTTTCCCTCTGCTTGTCAGTGTCAATAGGGGTGTTGGGTCTGATAAACTCGTAGTAATATGCTACTAACACAATGAAATTCGACTTTCTCCTGCTTCTTTGCTGGATCTCGGGAAGTGTATTTTCTCTGCCACAAGTCGTCAAAATCGGTAAGTATTTTCTACATGTCTTTTCTTATTTAGTTTTCTTTACAATATAAATAACATCTTCCTTCCTTCATCATCCTCAGGCCAGGTTAACTTATTGTACTATATTATTATTATATATTAAGTATAGAAAGGGACAACTGTTAATTTTTATTACTGGAGAGTTGACTAAACTGAAAATGAGTTTATATATGTTCCTTTGAGACTAGAGTGATTTGATTTCTTTCTCGTTTCTAATATTCTAATATCGCTCTTAATTTGTAATTTTAACATTTCACTTGAAAAGCATGAAGTTTTATTCTCTCTAGAGTTTATTGCTTGATTGGAAGAAAGTATGGGAAATAAAAGTAGACGTGGAGTATAGTAGAAGGGTTGTTATGCTTGTGGGGGTAGGTGGTGGTGGGTACTTTTCCAGAGGTAACGAAGGTATTTTAACCGGCGGCGTGTTTTATGAGAAGAGAGAGACAGAGCGGAGATGTTTGACTTAAATTAAGTTGACTGAAGACATAAAGTGGAAAAGATACAGAAGTGGAAGGCTGGTCGTCATCCTCATGCATGGGTGAATCTGCAATGCCATCCTCGAATCGAATCTCATTACACCAAACGCTGAACTGAACGATCAGAGATAATTCCAATTTACGAGTCAAACTGACTCTCATTTCCTTCCTCGTCCACAAGTCTCTCTTCAACATGTGATATGATATGATATGATTCGAAAAATAAAAGGATCGCACCGTAAACTAGTAAAGTAGCTAGCTATCATAGTTTTAATGGTAGTATTTTAATATTATTGGTATCAGACAAGACCTGCCCCAATTGCCTTCTAAATTACAAACATATTCTGTAGAAATGACAAGGATTTGCCAAAGTCTCATTCAGCAGTTGTGAAGGCTTGACAATTTATACCTGCCCTTTGTACCCCATTTACACATCTCATAATAATTATAATTATTATTTACTAGTTGGGCCCCCCTAATCCTTTAACATTCTAGGCTAATGAGAACAAAGCTCATAATACTTTCTCTCTGTGGTCGTATAACATACCAATTAAAATCTACTTAGAATTATTACCTATATCCAGAGTGAATATATGTGTAGTAAAACTTTCCCTATTGTGAGTTGAGTTAAGTAAAATATTTTATTTATTTTTCTCTTGAAATTATAAAATACAACAACCGTATGGATTTTATCCAAAAGTTTGTATTGTATAGCATTGTCATTTAAATTAAACCCACAGACTGAATTATTACCAAGAGCAAAAGTAAGGTATAAATCACTTGGGAAATGTGGAACTAATGGTATCAATATGACCCAGATATTTTCTCGGATCGTATTAGGCAACCAGTTTAAACATTAATTATAATTTTTCGCATCTGTACACTTAGCAAATGGAATTTGGATAAATTTTATATTAATGAAATAAGCAGCAATATGTTTAATGAATTTTCTATTACCTTGTCAAATCACATGTCATTTATCATCATAGGGATAAAAATGTGGAGAAGTATTTTCAAAACCTTGACTTGACATCGCGTGAATAAATATGATATTCTTCTCTTATTATAAGTAAACATGGAATGAAGGCGTTTCCTTATATAGGCAATAAATTGTCCCCAATTACTCTCGAGGTCGCACGCTCAGGCTCAACTTTCTATATGTCTGACAAATATCCTATGATAGGAGATCAATTGTTGGAGTATATTATGAAATTGCAATGTAATAAACAATATTGGTTCGAAATAAGAATGTGAGCCGATAATCTAGGTACTGATAACTACTGATATGTACATCTTGGGTTATCTGTTCACTAGGATTCTCATTTTTTGGATTGATAGAAATTGTGTTGCGCTGTGTCCTTGCGTTTACTCTTCGGTCCATTTATCTATGAAAGTATGATTATCGTGTCAAGGACGGAGCAACATGGTCAATTTATAATTAAAACAATCCACTTTCTCTTATATTATTAGGTGTAGCATGTATCATCATCATCAGCGTTTGCTGAGAAATTTTGTCTCGCTTCGCCCCTTTGAAATTGCTTGTTGTGTAGGTAGTACTCTAGTACTTGCTACAATCGATATTTAAAGAAAATACTCAATACTATTAAACTTTTAATCCTTTAGTCTCACTCTAGATTCAAATAATTGACTTAATTTGCTTTCTCTTGGAGAATATACAAAAGTGTAAACTTTTGGGGCAATGAAAATCCCTGAAATGTAAATATCTAGATGAAAGAAAAGAGTTTCTGAGAAATGTCAACAATTCCAAATATGAAAGGATTAACAAATTAAGATATAAGGATTAAGAAGGTTGTGTGTTATTCCTGTACTTCTTCTATCTTTAGCTGATATACTTAAACCAGTTCCCAAAGAACTGCTTTCTATTCTATAGTTTTAATCCCGTATGAGAAGCATTGTTTTCTTTCTTCAGGATAGAATTCCCTTGCCAATCATAAACATCCATAGGTTTCAAATTTCTAGGACGATTTCGGGTTACTCATTAATTAATAACCCCACCCACGTAATCCATAGCTTATATCATATTTCAATTCATTCCAAGATACACAAGGTTGTTCTAGTTCATTAATTTAAACTTATAATGATGAATGACTAAACAACTTTAATATTTATATAAAAACACATTGATTCCTATCCTCTTCTAACAGCATTTTAAATTATAAATCAAACCCACTCACCATGAACTCTCTCTTCTCATTATTATGGAAGATTATCACTAAAACACCCATTAAACCACATAAGGGGCAAAGAATTTTCCACTTGAAAATTGAAGAATAGCCCTAAGAAAATGAGTTAAATGGAGCATTAAAATTCCACAGAGCATTTATTATGACGGGGAATTTTCAGGAAACAGAATCCCATTCTGTGTAGGGGAGACACATCCGGACAGCTGCCTCAATGGAAGAGAAGTGTACACAGAGTAGTTAGTTTTACCTATAGACTAAAGAGTTGAAGAATAGTACATAAGAAGGGCATACACATTTCCACAATGTACAATAGTAATGTACACACAGAGGATTACTTGAGGGCAAAGTTGGCGACGGAAACAGAAATAAAAATAAATAAAACCGCAGATAAGACAAAATAAGACTTACAGGTTGCTTTCACGGAACAAACTCGTCATGTATCTTCCTTGCTTTGTTTCCTTGTTTTCCCTTCTTCTTCTCCCTTCGTACTCAAACATCACAGGAGAAAAAGGTCAACAAGGGCTCATGATGAAAGAAATCCAAGTTGCTGTTTGGTATTTTCCTACTTGTCCATTAGGTAATGCACCCATGATCAACAAAACCAAGACTTATTATCCACAATACCACAAGAGAAAGGATTCTTCTCACTAGAAAGCTAATTTACCTCGAGTCAATGAAACCTTAATAGGCTCAATAGGCTTTTACCAAACTATAGTGAAAAAATCTTAATTAAAATCCGGTGATATAAACTGAGGTAAAAATACTCCGTTGTCTTTTTAATACGACCCTAACAAAAAGAGTTATAAGAGTTTGAGTTGAAAGAAAGGAATAATAAAATAACATTGCATTTGATTTCCTTGTAGATCCAACTTGTAAAGTAATATTTTGTGCACTAAGCAGAAGAATGACTTTATGTAAAAAGTGTTCATACCTCTTAATACCCTTAAGGGAATTGACAACAGTTTCAGATTAGATCATGTATGTGTAGGTATGTGTGTGGTCAGCAATATTTACATGAGAATCAGAATCAAAAGAAGAGAGAGACACAAGAGAAAATGAGATTTTTTTTCTTGTTATTTTCCCAAGACAGAAAGTTCTGAGTTCTGTCTGACCTGACATTGCCATTGGTTTGGCTCGGTTTTTGGGAAATGAACAAATGGATTCACGAGGTTGAGTTGAGGTTCACGAAAAAAAACTTTCTTGGACCAAAGACAAAGAATAAAAATCCTATCTATCTAACGTTTCCTCCTTCCTCAGAAGTAAAATACCTTATTACTTTGTACTTGATGGAAAAATGAAATAGTAGTTCCTTCTTTTTATAGACGGTATACTTTTTATAACCTTATTATATAGAGTTTTCTTATTTTACTCCTAGCAAGTTGTAGAAAAGGAGCTGTCAAAATTATAACATGTTCTTCAGCCCCTTCTTATAGAAAGGATCTGGCTAGAGAACTGCTGATAATTAGTTTTCCCTTAATTGGACTAAATGACATGCAAAATATTTACAACCTGAGTGTGTACACAACACAGAGAGTAAATTAGGTGAGTTGAGTTGAACAGAATAAACATCAGGAAGAGCTTTCATTGTCGTTTTGTTGACAGCATAAGAAAGTGGCCTGGCTTCACTTTCTCCTTTTAGTCTCTTGTATGGGGTAGTAGTAAGTAGAAGTACCATTCTCATCGTGTCTTTTCCTTTTCTGTGAAATCTAGCTCACTTTAGAAACTCTTGTCAGGTGGATGTGGGTAAAGTACTAATGAATGAGACGATGAAAAATATTTTCGTTTGAGATTTAAGCCTAGAAAGGTGACAACTTGATGATGTAGTTATAAGAGTTTAAAAAACTTTTTCTAATTTTGTAGCAGTCACACTGTTGATGGCAAGATGTGACTTTTGTTGCTTTCAACATACTTATATTTCATATTGTCTTAATTTCAACCCTTTAAGGTCAGGCATACTTATAACAAAATATCATGTTTACCACAAACAAATTTTGAAACTATTTAAGAACAAAGTTTAAATGGAATAAATATGCTGGAAGCATTTGAGCATAAACTATAACTTGTGATTTAACCTGAACAACGAATAAAGTTCAAAGCATTTTATCAATTTTTTAAAAGAGAAAAATCAGTATATGATAAAAGACCATAATAAAAAAGACGAACTATTTTTTTCAAAAGGTGAACAATGAATTCCCTGACTTAGCATCGTGTACAGCAGCAAAAGAAACTTGTTATGTTTTGGCCCCAGACTACTATTGAGATAAAACGAGAGAAGTGAACGCATAATCCAGTGAATTTTCAATACAATAGAGTTTATCCTTTGAATAAAGGGTCAAATCCCTCAATCAGTCAAACTGAAGGTGTGCCTCTGATATATATGCATCTTTTATCTTGCTCTCTCTCTCTCTCTAGGTGCTATCAGTATGAGGAAATATTTAGCGAAAGTTTTGTAAGATGCCAAGAAAAATGTTGGGCTTTTTTGTGAAGCGACAAAAGGCGTAAAAAGCTCAGAGTCGAGACTCATTTCCCTTTTTGTCTGACTTTTTTCTCGCCGTCTTGGATTCATCTCTGAGCTTCCTTTTCGAGACAGAAAAGGCATTAGAGAATAGGTAGAAGAGAGTATTTACCTAACTATAAATGCATCACATAAGGAGAAAACGCACACATACATAATATTATGCCTACGAGAGAGCAGATAAGTATTCTTTTTACTAGCATTACTTACTTACTGCAACCTTTAGAATCTGAAGGTGGTAGAAAATATATGTTTTAACATAAAAAAGTGAGTCAATAAGGGGAGAGATTCCCATCCCATAATCATCTTCGAGAAAGACAGACAGGAGTTACTTGTCAAAACTCGTGAAAAGTAAATGCAGACAAGAACTTGGTTTCTTCTCGATCCTTTCCCTACAAGTAAGGAAGGTAACTTTGACTTTTTTGAAGGAGATAAAATAATATGTCGAACTGGTCGGGACGCATCTTATGGAAAAACGAGTTTATTCTTCTTGAATGTCTCTTTCTCTACTTTCCCCTCTATTACCATTACAAATCTAAGAAGGTGCATTGCTTATGTTACTTTATGATATGAAAAGCACTATCGTACCACCACCACTACCACTACTGTTTGCTTCATACGAGTATCGCTAAGTATAATAATAATATATTCATTCGCATTCATTCGTATGAATGGTCTTCGACTTACTTTCACTTTGACAGAGAGAGTAGAGTGACTCTCGGCTGAGTAAGGCAGTAGTAAGTCGAATTTCTTTTTTGTCCTATTTGGCCCCCTTTTTACACACTGGACTTGGACATGCATCTTTCATACTTTTGTGCTTACAACCTACTAGCGATATTTTATGCATTCATATTCAACTTTCACACACCCACACCACACCACATGATAGGTAAAAGGTAAAAAAGATGAAAGGATTTCATGGGGAGCCCCATGGGGGATTTTTGCTTTTTGAAGTCAAAGAAAAAGTGATGACGTGAAAAAGTATAAAACGATGTCCCAAAAAAGATACAGATACACAGTTCAATTCAAATCAATAATAGCAAAATCCCACGGCTTCTCCAACCCATGAGGAGGATTGGATTGGAAATAATGTTACATTATAGGTTCGATAGTCTATACAGAATAGAGTGGCTTGGCATGGCAGTATGCACTTCCAGATTCTAGACTGAAAGTTGAATTCTCTCCTTGAACTTCGTCATCCTCTTGTATTATGTATCTATTACTAAGCATTCTTTTTTTTACCATTTCCTGAGCGACAAGAATTGAGGAAAAAGTAAAAGCAATGCAAGTACCAATAGTTTGGATGAAGCCAACGGGATGTAAATGTAATGTTGATATGTACCCTGTAGTCGTAGACTGACGGGTGTTGTTAGTGGTGGTGGTCTGGTCTGGTGATAAGTAGGTCTATTCTATCTATCTCAAGGTATACAGACAGAGAGAGAGTACAAAGTTAGTGACGGCTGGCCTGTAACCAGAGTGAAAAGGTAAGGATTTCCTTTCTTCATAGTATAAGTCCAGCCTTTCTGCCCGAACACAAAGTATCTATCTGATGGCTGGCTACTATAACGCCTTTCATCTTGCACTTTATTTCTTCTCTCTTGGAAGATCAGAAGCCCCTAAGCCCTCCTCATCTCATTTCATACCCATTTAACTTGACAATACTTCTTACTCTCACCAACCCAACCAGACCAGACCACCACTGCCAGCCCAAGCCATCGACAATACCCTTTTCTCTACTACTACCCTATATGGGGTACAGTACATCTTACATTGTCTTTTCAATGCACTTGGAATTATTAACGAGCCTTAAGCCAAAAAGTCAGGCTCGTTTATTCATCCTTTCGCCCGCTTGTCATACCAGCCAAGTTATTGTACAAGATAATGGATAATGAACCAAATATCTCTTATTATGACATTCAAACAGGTATATGATACACATGTAACACTTTTAAATAAGTGTTTTGTATTTCTTTTTAAAAAAGCATTGCACCGACCAAGTTAGAAGTTAGTTTAGCTCGTGGCCTGGTAGTGATGTGATGTGATGTGATGTTGAGGAGGAGAAATGTTGATTTTGAGACGTGAAGTGATTGCACAAAAGTTACATCCGTGGGGAAGTTAGTGTGTGTAATGAAGACAGGGTCAGTCCTTCCCTTAAAGAAGAAACAGTTTTCCGGCATGGCAGACAATAAAGTTTGATACTGTTCACACGGTCCAATTCATTCTTCTAGCTTGAGGAAACAACTTTCTCCCTTGGATTTTTTGGATACGGCACAAAAACTTCAATCCTTACTTTTTCTTCTGGATAGATAGATACTTTTACAGTTTACTCTACATCTACACACAACATCTTCTTCAGAAGGCTTAACTCTCCTCTGGTTTGCTTCTCTGAGATGTTTTACCGTCCATCTAGAATAGAACTAGTCTCTCCACTACTATTGAATATTTGTACTTTTCTTCTTTTATTCCAAGTCATGTTCTATTCTTCCCTTCCCTTCAGCCCCATTTCAAACTCAACCTACTTCACCTTTATTTTTTATGATGCAAAAAATAAAAGCAGATACTGAAGTTTTTATGCACTTTTCTTGTTTTGTTATAGATCGTCCATTCAATAATGTCACTGCATTTCTTATACCATAATAATAATACATATAAGAAGAAGAGTTATTTCTTCATCCGTCCTTTATGTAACATAACATAACATGATGGAAATGATGGCCCGGCTGGCTTGGCTTGGCACAGAGGGCAAACCTTGATTGTCTGATGGGATGTCTCCATGAACAAGCTATATTATTATTATTATTATAGTACCATATGTTACTAGGTATATGTATCGACATTCCAATGTAGAATTATTCGATCTATCTGTAATTCAAGTTTTTAGGTAGTTTCAATCTTACAATACAATATTATTATTATACACTTTGTTGTGTCCTTGGTCTAGTGAGAGAGATATTATTATGAAGAGAACACAAAGGGAAGTAGTTTATATCTTGAAACGTGTTTTCATCACCCAACTCACCGACGAAGAAGAAGAAGACGTGTCTGTCTCTTGGACTTTGCTAAAGATGTGACTTATATAAATGGTGAAAATGTGTGAAAGAGAAAGTCTCTCATTTTACCAGCACAGAGAATATTGGCCTTGTGGTTATTGCTGTTTCCAACAGAGAAAGCATGATTAGAGCCTTTCCTCTCTTGTCCTTTTGTTGTAATACTTTAGCTCAAATGAACTGCTCATACTGACTTGAAAATAGGTTGAAGTGTGAGAGAGAGAGAGGCACCCTGGCCTGGTCTGGTCTGCCTGATGCACTTTATTACAGTACTCTGGTAGTACAATAGGAAACAACAAAAGGTAACTGCTTGTCGTCTCTTTGCATCTTGGGCACACCTTGGGAGGAAGAACTTCTAAAGTCGAGGCTCGAGACCCTGATTGACCATTGTGGGTGTCAGCTTGTTCCTTTCATTTCCTTCACTTCCTTTCGAGACGAGAGAAAGATCACACCCGGAAATGGTACTCAGCTGTTAAATGTAAATTAAACAAACGAACTTATATACACCTTATATACTTGAGGAGGTTAATATAAATATGATGTGGTGTGGGCTATTCTACCTGATTTAACTTATAATCATTTTCTTATGGCTGTAACGTTGAATAGAATTACTATTTCCTTTCTTCAGCTTCAGTGAAATTAAGTGCTTTAAATGACTGTGTTTATTGTTAATGGAAAGAGGAAGTTCTATCATAGGGGAAAATTTCCTTAATGGTTTTAATTTTCTTGTGATAATAAGACATTTTCAAACTCTCCTCACGTACCTAGCTTGCCATTACCTTGTGGAATATAATTGACAATAACTTGAGATGACCCACTGGTGGGTAATAAGAAAGATTGAGCTCCCAATTGAGCTAACGGAATTGTTTTTTAGCACAAGGGCGAGTGGTAATTGGAGGTTATCATCAAAACTTTTCCGGATATGTTATTATCTCGTGTATGACAGCGCTTAGCTATTCGATGTTTCTACCATATCAAAAATACAAGACTTTTGTATTAACTTGTAGACCTATTGTTGGAAAGATGGTTAAATACGTATTCAAAAAGCTTGTATTTTCTAAACCGGCTAAATCACATCGTTTGAAAAAGTAAAGCATAAAAAGATACGTGAGTAAAGCTAAAGAGAACATTTTTTAGTAAAAAAGTGGATAGGCAGATTTAACAAAATATTTTGTGTTAAAAATGTTAAAACTTCAATTTTCTAACCCTGTAGAATAACTTTATGCTAAATACAGTATTTTTTCAACCCTTACATTTTTTAGAAAAGCATTCGGACAAAGTGAATGAACAGAAATCTGATGATATCTTTTCCGAATTGTTTACAATAACATTGTATCTATGCATAGGCCTAGACCTTGTGTGTGGTGGATTTTGAATTTTATTTTATTTCACTGCCTAGAAAAAATAAGACATTATTTGCTGTAGCCTTTTATGTTTTGCTTTGTTGGACATTCTTTCTTCCAGATATTTCTGGAGTGGACTCATCCAAAGACTCGTCTCATGGACTAAGATTTAACTTGATTTGAGTTAGACTCGTTGTTGTTTGGTCTTTTTTTCTGAGGATTAGCAGACAATGGGTTGGACAAGAATTACATGCGTGCTTGTAAATATAACTTTCTCCACAGACATTAGACAACCAAGTCTTCGTCAAACATATGGATACAGATATTATGCGAGTGTGTAGTGTACGACTTTTTTAAAGTATATCCAATTCAGTCAGATACTTAAATAATCCCTATAGTATAGTAGCGAGGATTCTCTTTTTGGAGTAAGAACACTACTTCGACTACATTTCTTTTGACTTTTGCCATATAAAAGTCGGTTGATCAAGCTATTTTAACCATTGCACGAGGAACCAATGGTGCATTACGGGAAGCCCAATAAGTTAGTTCGTTGGCAAACTAGCAAATAAAGTAAACCGGTTCATGGATCAGCTCAGTTGGAGAAAGGAGAGTGGAGAAAACCACGGAAATAAACTAAGGACGATGAGAAAAAAAATGAAAAAGTTACCGGTTATAGACCCAAACTAACCACTCAAATCCTAACCCAATGCTTTTTTCACCCTTGGGTTTAAAGACACTTTGGGAAAACTCAGTAGGAAAGTAAAAGTTACAAAAAGAGATAGAGATACAAACAACAAAACATTCAATAGTAATAGTAGTCACAGTATTCATTGTCAATGAATGTACAACTATATTATTTCCATCGCAGAATATGTTGCTAAAACATTTTAAAAACTGATAAAACTGCAAAAATACGTAAATCTTGCTAATGTAAAGTTTCAACTGTTCTAAATAAAATCGAAAAAAACATTGCAAACTCAAAATAATTTCAATTTTTTCTACATATCAACATTGAACTGTAATATCAAAGGCGAAATTTTCAAGTAAAAATAGTCAAAATGTAAAGCTGGAACTGAATCTCATATTGTTCAATGTACAAATAAAAACAACAATGCAATGGCTTTCTTCTCGTATCCAAAATAGATAGACTCAAATAACTCGTACAATGATATGACTATTTTTCAGAGTCTGGATTCCATCGGCAGACTGAGAAATGAAGACACACATTTTCAATAGGTTGAATACTATCTTAGAAAGTGAAGAAAAAAACAATTATTTAGAATCCCCTAGCTATAACTCACGAGACAGTATATATGTATGCTATGTGGTATGGTAAGTGATATGTGAGGAGGACAGAAAGGAATGTATCACATTGGATTCCATTCTTTGAATTCCACAAGATCTCTCCATAGTTATTGGTGAAATGAAGCTGTTGCTTAAGTAATACTACCACAAGAAGATAATCCTTCCTCGCCTTAAGAAGAAATCCTCCTAGTATACAGTTGCAAACGAAATTTGAAGACAAAGAAAGATGTGCCCATGGAATATATAGCTCTTACTGAAATCGTTTGGGATGAGCCACTTCAGAAGTGAAAGTCCAGTCCACTATCCACTCTGGCCTGGTCTTCAGAGTAGTCCAAAGACAATGAGAGGGAAATAAGAAGAAAAAAAATCTCTCTTTTCCTCCTTTCTTCATTCTTTTAGACTTTCATCATTCTTCAACGGGGTTATTGGGTTGGGATGGGTGGACCTCAAATACTGTTCCACTGTGACGATAAGATATCTCAAGTTTGGCATCTTCTATTTTGTTGACTCTTTGTATTGTCTAAGTAATAGATTGCCTTTCACCCAACCCATAATAATATATCCGGTCAGCTGTCTTTAGCTTGATGCTTCATTGGTCATTGGTGCTTAATAGTTGGTCTGGTGGATTGGACCAGACCAGAGTGGAACCGCAGTCTTATTAAACTCCAAACTTTCCACTAGACCTTGGTTCTCTCTTTAATCTTAAATCAGAAAGGAAAACTTAGTCGAATGTAAGAACTATCTAGACGAAGCTTGTCAAGCACATTTATTGCTATTTATTCGCTGTAGGATTTTCATATTATTTTTCTGAGTGGGGGTGGCCCATTAACATGCTCTACTTGAAAGACATGCACATAATAATAATAATATCTGTTTATAACAATGATGTCACATATAAAATAGAAAGAACAGTATGATAATGGTGAATTCCTTGTGCTTTATATCACATACATACAGATAGATACTCAGGGTAGGGGTAGTAAGAGTTGTTCTATTATAATCTATAGACTCTATGGCGTTGATAACAACCATCATCGATTTCTTATTAGCCCTTTCAGCTTTCAGCTTAGCGGTCTTAAAAGCTTTATAGATCCTCTGCGAGGAAAATGAATAGGAAATGACAGAAGTGCTGTTTCCTAGCTTCATAAAAACTTAAATCAATAAACAGCAGACAGCAGGGCTTCGTCTTCGTCAGCAAGGAAGAAGTCGCCTTTAGCTTCGCCGTCTTTTTCAAACATTATTTGCCCTTCATAGTCTTAATGCATACTAAGTTAGGCTTTTCTCATCATCTTTTTCCCATTCCACACTTACTACTGACATCCTCTACATCATAAGATCTGATTATTAACATGAGCAAGTGTATACCTTATATAAATATATTTTATGTTTGTATTGTAAATTGCCCTCATTCCATTTTCAATTCTCAGACAAGATCACAAGCTTAAATATGATAAGTGAATCCTGTTTGATTTTAATTACACGATGAAAAATCTATTAAGTCTTGTCGTAATTAAAATTAGCACATGGAAAATAAATTATGCACATACGGTCATAACATAACATTCTTCCGTTGATAAAACAATGAATTTCTGAGATAAGATAAGACTCTGCTGAACAAATGCGTTACCTCTCGTTGTTAATACCTGATGAGGATCTTCTTGGTAAATTTTATGATCGAATTAATCGTCTAAGAAAACGATGAAACTCAAACGAAGTGAAATGAGCTTTGCTTTTCTTCCCATATCTTATTTGAGGGCTCATCCATTCGATGATGTCTTGCTTGAAATACTTCGGTACACATAAAAACAGTCATCTGCTGCGATCGCCATAAAATCCACCACTAGAAACTATGAACTAGAAAGGGAAAGTATAATCTTATCTTTATGTGAGTGAGTAGAAGGGAGCTCTCAATCTTTCTTCAGTTATACATTTCCTTATTTAAAGGATATCAATTCACATGTTATAAAGATGGATTTGCCATTATTTAAGATAATTTAGAACTGAAGCATAACGAAAGTTTCCCTCTTTGAACATCTTTAAAGGATTCGTCGCACTAAAAACTTTAATCTATCTCCCAAGTATCTTTAACATGAATAATAATAATAATAGTAATAATGTAATATACGATAAGTAAAGTTACAAAGCCATATAATATGTATATCCAATCTCTATGCATGTGAAAGTGAAAGACATCTTCTGCAAGCAAAATGTCTTTTCTCCATCAGAAACGAGATTGATTACGTACCTTTCATCCATATTATCCTCGCATTTCCTCTTATTATACTCTAATGTGTAATTCTATTCATCTCGTCGTGCCCTCCTGTCATACACTAGACTATAGGACCAAGTATTTTCTTGTATGTTGGATCTTGGATGTAATGCAAATCTTGCATTTTCTTAAGATTAGTAAATGGATACGTGTGTGAGATATTAATATATGAATATTAATATGAAACGTCTTGATAAATCTGCCCTATAGGCACTTCTCTATTAATTCGAAATGCTTTCTATGTTTCTCTTATAGGTGGAATATTTCCAGAAGAATTGAGATCAACCCCTGTCGAAGTCGCCTTCAAGTATGCCGTCTTTTCAGTGAATCGTGAACGTAAATTACTCGGGAACAATACAACGCTTGTGTACCGCACGTTGTACTACAAAAATAACGATATCTTCCAAGCAACTAAAATAGGTAAAATACACACAAACATTTGCTAACATTGATTTTATTAATAAATATTCAACTCTTTATGTTGTAATATCTTGAATGAAAGGTGAAATCACGTCATTGATGTGTGAATTAAATTTTAAAAGGAAGAATAATAAATTGTCAAAGAAAGTAAAAATATTTCCTACAACCTAGCCTACCAGCCAGCCTTGTAATGTAACTAATGTTATATCAGTTATATGTGTGCCAAATTGTGGTAAACCGTTTAGCAAGAGAGTCATACCTTATAGTGGTAGTAGTAGGTGTAGTATTTGTCTGTGTAGAAGTGATCTATGTGATGCATTTCCCCACGGTGTGATAAAATTTAATCAAAGACCTCAATATGTGAAGACTACAGGGAGGGATAAGTGTCAGTATCGTGTAAGTAATATTTGATGTAAGGTGAAAGCCAGAGGAAGTTCAGTATTATAAAAGTATAAAGAAAGTCTCTCCGTCCTAAGGTTTCCCTCTCACCATACACTACACCCTACACTCTACACTTCTTCTATCTACATCTACATCCACCAAGTATACATTTCTACATAGTTTCACCTTAGTTCAGCTCATAGAAATGATAATGTAGGCTGTCGTGAGCGCATGGGGAAGCAGATGACATGAATGAATGGGAATAGACAAGCGTCTACTACATACATTTTTGCAATATGTGGAATGTGGATTGGTATATTATACAGTAGAGTTTTTCTTGTATGTTGAAAGCAGAAGATGAAGAGAGAGAGGTTTGAGGTAGACAACAAGAAAAGTAAAGAAAAACGGGTTGGAAAGATCCAAACGTCTTGTAAGATACTTTGAGTATTAAGTGATAGAGTTAAGGGCCCAGGCGTGATCCATGTTCCTTGTGGGTAGTTGAATATGTATAGTTAAAACAAGTAGGCAAATAGATATTATTTATATGCGTGTGCATCTATGTAAAAGTGCAAAAAGCCAAGGGGAAGTCAAGTCAGGTCCAGGAGACGGAACATTTCATTACAATTCATATATTCAAAAGTGAAAGAATTTTTTTCATGAAGAATGCATGCAGAATCCACAAAAATACTCCCTCTAGTCTTACAATAATAATATTACATATGATGGCCTATGCACTATGGCCTTACATGTATGAAAAAGTTTAACTTAGAACCAAAGGGATTGACTACTACTGCTACTAGTCGATCGATACATCGAGGATTATGGTGATGGTGAGTTCCACTTTGAAAAAACTTTACCACGGGATATCTAATTAGATCAATATGGACTCACTCCTCCCAAATATTTTTACGAGACCATCTACTCAAATTAGATACTATATTTCTCTCATTTCATTCCTCTCTCTCTTCTTTATCATATCAGTATAGACATTTACACCCTTTTACATTGCCATTGCATGCATATTTCAGAAATCAGAATTGAATCCATTTGTATTCATGCAATTTCGGAAGAATACTACCCTCTTCTCTCAATTCAATTGGCAATCATCTTCCAAATCGTTTACTTTACATCTATTACCTTCTCTCCAAACAATTTCACAGTAACCTTAGACTATTGACTAATCGACGGAACTTTACAATTTCTTCAAACATTCCTAAGCAAAGAGAAAGAGAGAGAGAGACGAACTGAATTTCCATTAGAAGAAAAAATAACATCAGACTTTTCTGCCATATTCCGACAAAAGCTTTTCCTATATCAAAAGACTTAAAGAGTCCAATACATTTTACTATTTACTAAGGTAATATTAGTATTAAAAGTTGAAACCCTAAGGTACAATTATAATAGTACTTCAAACTCCAAAGGGATATAGGAAGGTCAACTCTAACCACAAACTATTTGCAAATATGTTAAGATGAACGATTTGTATGAGGATGATGTTATATTAAAATGTATGAGAATTATGTATGTTTTAAAGGATAGTCGTTTCGTTCATTGGTTGCATGAGTTCACATAGGAAACCACATCTTTATTGAATGAGTATTTACTCTCATTTGTGACTTTCACCCAAAGCGAAAGTCAAGTTACTAATGTTTGTACAATGTTCCCTCATTCCAAAAGAACAGATCGTTTCCTTCTTCCATTTGTAAAGGGACTGATGCATGGGTTAAGCTGCTGCAGGCTAAGTAACTTGTTAAATCGTTGAGGCACTCAAAATACCATCAGATGAGGATCCCATCATGACTTGTGACTTACTTAATAGTCCCACTACACTCAAAGTAAACTAAGCCAATCCTCTGTATTACTCAACTAAAAGTAAAGAAGCCCAAGTAGCAGAATTAACCCTTTTATCTTATACTTAGCAACTTAGCTACTTTCCCTGTACATACTCAAACTAACTCCTTTCACTTATATAGTCTTACCCCATATACTGATATGGCATTATGTGTGTATTTTACTTTTCTTTAACAGGATACAAAAAGAGACAAAATTAGGCTATCACACAAACCACCAAAAAGCAAAGTTTACCGGAGTGAGTTGAATTGAATTGAATATAACTTTTAGTTTCAGTTCCATTCTTTTCATCTACCAACCTATTATTATCTACCTACCCTATTATATATGTTCTTTACTTTATCCAAGGTTTACAAACTATTGCTTTCAGTGTGTAACTAACAAGACCTGAAGAGGGAATTCAATTTCAGTCCAATTTGCATTTAACTCTTAGACTCAATTGATCCAACCGAAATATACTTAAGTTAGATCACTATCTGTTTTACAACTGCAAACAATCCTTTCCTTGTTTCTTATTAGGTGATGGCAAAGTGAAAGTCAAAGAGAAAGATTATAAACTCTTCAAAGAAATCCATTGAGTTTCTCTATTCATCTACTTTAATAGTTTCCATATGACATGAATATTTTAACCTAGGTAGAGAAGCCAGTTGTGAAAGGATAATATTTACAAAGTCTATTACCGTTGTTGTAAACTAAAGCAAATATGCATGTGGCTCGTTTTTCACTCCATATGGATGTCTCTATAATACGTTATTACTTTGATTGAAGGGAAGTGTTTGGATTGTGTAGGCTCTTAAAATGGTTGGAATGTTTTCGTTTCGTTTATAGGCTTACTTATAAACGAAAATATATATAAATGTATATAAATAGTATATGAAGTATGAAAACTAATCAAAATGGTCTAGAAAAGTAATGTCAGATATTCGCAGATGCTTATTGCACTATCATTGCATCATGGTGCAAGTTTGTGATGTGTTTTGCATTGCATCCCTAACTATGCCGGCGTTTAATTGTTTTTTTTGTTTTACTAACGTATCCATGCACGATGATATATTAGATTATTAGATAATGATAAAATTGCCTTTTAACTACACTAATTGTAATTATGCATATTTAAAACACTATGAGTAAATAAATAAGGACACAATAATATTTGATAACGAATTAGCACTAACGAGAGGCTTTATTCAATTCAACATTCTTACTATCTTACTATATAGTATTGCAAAATACTTTAAGTCACATTCTTACCATCGTATTAAAATGAAAAATGACAAAAATTCAATCAAATATCTACAAAATCCGAAAATGCATTTAAATGCGTGACAATAGTAAAAACTTGCAAATGTATAACGTAATTATCACAAAATTCTATTTGAAACGAAAAATCACAATAATGCTGAAATTATTTTGCATGTTCGTACCTTTTTAGATAATTTTGAGACACGTGAACAAAAATGAACTTATCAAACTCTAAAATGCAAAAACACGACGGTTTTAAAATGATCAATAGAAAATATCGATGAGCTATACTATTTTTGATAATTTTGAGAATAGCGAACGAAAATGGATAAAAAACATTTTGAAAAACTCAAAAAAATACGAAACATGCAAAAAAACTAATTGATGCATAAAAACACTTATAAAACTCAAAAATGCAAAAACACTCAAGTTTCATCTTCGTAGCAATAACACTTAACACTCAAAAACTTACTAAAGAATCAGTATCGATTCTTTCAATGAAAAATAGAATCCGCAGCCAGCTCCAAGTTCCAATCGTAGCGTGACAAAGCTGACATCGCATTATTTTCGTCAACTCCCATCTCCACTATCTTTTGAGTACTCTCTTCATATTCCAAACTTCGTTTGGAACCTGTAAAATAATTAATAGCAGTATTTTAAAATGTGCACAAAAAACCAGTATTGTAACTTTCACCTCGCAATAGGCTAAGAAAGCGTTGCTTACCTTCAGCATAGACCGCAGTCCAATGTTCAGCTGTCTTTCGAAAAATAGCAGGTTTGTCATTGCTTTGACGAGCTACTATTGCATCCTGTGGCTGAGGTACCTCTGCTTCAGTATCAGCCAACAAAGACTGAATCGAGATAAGTAGACCTCGGAGGGTCAGCGCTGCTGTCCTAGAGTACAAATTAATATTATAAGACAAACGCATCAAAAATGAACATTGTAAGTTTTCACTTGGTCAAAGACATCATTATAATTCAAAAAATACGGCCTGCACCCCAAATATCAATATGAAAATGTTCTTACCATTGATCACGCAGAATATCAACCCCTATAGCTCCAGTCTGAGAACTGACGTTTGGGTGCCAAATTTCGGTAACGAATCGTACCTGTCAAACCATTGCAATAAACATAAGAACTCAATTATACAAGACGATGGGAAGCGAAGTAAAAAAGCGTTATACCTTTGGAGGTCGAAAGGGGTGATGAATCGAAAGTGAGATTTCCAACTTAAACTTTCCTCCCTCGTACGGGGTTCCGGGTGGACCTGCAATTTGTCCACGGAACTCGGTCCAGCTATTTTCATCAACCTGTTCAATCCCGATTGGAGATTCTTCAGTCTAGTGTACCCAAATTCAACAAAACGTCAGTAAATTAAACCTTATAATTTTAAACAACACGAAATTTAATTCAAGGCAATAATCTTTAAATATCTTTCCTTACGTTTGACATTTCTTTAATTTCCTCAAACTCTCGTTGGATTTTGCGCAGCATTTTTGTTGTCTTCACACATTTAGCAAAGTGCTTTAAACAGAAAGAGAAGTTAACTCGACTGACTCAGAAAATTGAACACAATCACAGAATAAACGATCAAAAATGAAAAATCTTGAGAAGGATTAAGTTCACACCAATTTCAGAAACGCGAATGACTCAGTTATCAATTGAACTTCTCCTTAAATACCTTTCACTATGCTATGCACAAGTGCGATCTGCACTGTGCCCTGCACTACCTTTGTGCCAAACCTTCGTTTTGTCAAAGCATACAACCTCCGAGTCGCGAGAAGATGCATTTCCCTAGATTTTGTGTCAATATGCGACATCACCAAGCCATTTTGAACCCCGCATCCAGCGAGGCATATGGTACACAGTAAGATCTTCGTGCCAAATGCGACATCGGTAAACCTTCGGGGCTAACGTTGAAGTATATGGCTAAATCTTCATATCAGCCGTCAGATACGACGTAGCTAAACCTTCCGAATCCCAAGTCGAGCTGAAGCATTTGGCTAGATCTTCATGTCAGTACGCGACATTTCCAAACCTTCGAGTTCTTTGCCATTAGAGTGAGGTATACGACAAGTTTTACGTGCCAGCATAAGACATCGTTAAACCTTCCCAGTTGAAGCATGTCATGGCCGAATTTTGAAGTGCACGAAATTAAAAAAGAAAGACCACCATTACCTTCTGTCTAAAAGACAAGTACCTAATCCGTGCTTGAGTCAAGGCATAGCAAAACGAGCTTTGCCTTTTGCGTCAATGCTATATGGCCAAATATGCATACGAATATTCACTATCAAATTTGCTTGCACATATTAATTTCACTATAAATGCATAATATAAGTCTTAATTTATTTCTATTTTGTACTGTAAAATGACTGTGCCAATGAAGTATATGCAAAAAAACATCCATTTCATGAATTAAATAATTTTTTAGTTTGATATATAACCAACACATAGAAAAATATTTTCAGTCAATCTTTGTTTGGAACTTTTTTAATGTATAAAAGTGACCTACCGTTTTTCACGGTGATAATCCGCTCATTATACCCCAATAATTTGAGAAACGAAAAATTTATAGAGCACTCAGTGCGTATAAACGTAGTGCGTATTATATACCTAATTAATTTTATTTTCATCAATTTTCTCTAAATTTGGAAATTTTTAATGTGTTTTTCTTTTAAAATTTGGTCTATACGGTTCCGGTTTGATAATCAAGGTTGTATTTTCAATTTATCACGCTTAGAACACGTGTAAAATTGTAGTTTAACCCTTCTTAAATTGTATTAATTACTGTTTTTGCGCATAATACACAAGTTGCGTATATTGAATTTTTAAACCACAGTTTTGGTGCGTGTTATATACCTTATATGTGCGTATTATACACTTGTGCGTATTGTATTATCTCCGCAAAAATACGGTAATTACTATAAAGGTAACTAAACTACACGAACCTATAATAGAATAACTAATGTGTTATGTACACCAAATTGTTTCATTTGCATCCCTCATCACCTGTCACTTTCTATTCAATAATTCATATCATAACTCATGTAATGAAGCTTTGTAAAATTTCAGATGATATATTTTGCGGAGGTTAGGGAAATTAAGAAAAATTTACACTAGAAAAGGCTCAGCTTATATGACTTTCTCCTTTGTTATAAAAAAGCTGTACTTAAATATTAGCTTTAGTTGCAAAAATACCTTTTTGATATCTCTTTATAAAAGTGTATCAGTTTGTGCAGTTTTATAACACGTGCTTATACAACTCAGACGTGACATAATTGGCTAACTTCCCAGATGACAAAAGAGAAAACCTCAACTGACAGGTTGTGTTTCATAAAGTGCCTATAAATATGTTCATATTGTATTCTGCAATGATATTTCCTCTCTTTTTGCCTGTGTATCGTTTAATAAGAGGTTTAGCTTAGGATGAAACAGTCAGTATATCATTTAAGATAATATGAGTTGTTGTTAATAAAGGGATAAAATAAGTGAGGTGTGGATGAATAGAGTTGTGGTTATTGATTAATTAGTGTGTTGATTGAAGAGATGTAATTTTGATGTGATTCCGTTTGATTAAATTGTCAGGATGCCAGTTGATAAGTGGAGGGATTTCGGCTCTTTTCGCCAGTGGTGTGGACCTTTCCCTGGAGTCTCACTTGAGATCCCTTTCTATCTCACTCGATTTGCCTCTTTTCCTGCCTACAAGTTCTTTCTATGACCTGGAGGATCCCCGGAAGACCAAATCTTCCAACAGCCAATTGCCCAAGTACCAGTTCAGTGCTGTAAAATTCGCACCTTCCAAATCCCTCCTTGCTGAGGCACTCAGGGATACTGTCATCTTCCTTAATTGGACCAGGGTTGCTCTCATTTACGAAGAACCTGAAGGTATCTAAAATCATTCATTGTGACAGCTTTACTTGCCAAAGTTTCTTTTATTTTTTTCTATATTTTTATGTTACAATTAAAGTGATTGGCTGGTACTTCCTAAAGCTAATACTTCCGTAAATTATGCAATTTATTTTATACTGTGTCTGGAAGGATAAAAATGCGTAAGGATGTAGTTCTACCACTTGACGTAAAATCTACATTTAATCACTGAGCGAAAGCATTTTTTACACTGCTACGAACTTTATTTTACGTTTTGTATGGTAACATTTTAATTAAGTTCAGTAGGATTGAATATGAATAATATTCCGCAGGTATATAAAATACAAAGTGTTTAGCCATCTCTTTAGGTGAAGAATACGCCTTTAGAAAATCAAGTACCAAGCTAAAAGCCATCAGGCATAGTTTGTTTGAATTGCAGTCTGAAGAAAAGAGTAAATAAAATGGAATTACCCTAAGCAAGACCGTTTTCAAAGCAAAATATAAATCAACAGTAGGGGAAAGTCTGAGTGAAAGCACAGTGATTGGATGAGATGGAATAGATTTCATACGCTTTTAGTTCACATTCAAACTGCCACTGAAAGAAGAGAAATTTTTATTTTATAAAATAAAAGATATGGCTTGTAAACTTAACTGTTTCCGACCTTTGCAACATTGAAACTGTCTGTATGCAAATTCTTTTCCAAATCATCTTTCATACAAAACACAGATTTTTTTATTACATCTATAATATATAAGGGGTTGACTAGTCGTCACTGTATAGTTGTTTAGTTTGAAAGAAGATATTTTTCAAAGAATGGTTAGTTTCACTTGACAATTACGCACTCTTCGTAATAAATAATATCTCATGTTTTAAAAAGATGTACCTTTCGCTCAGGAAAAGACAATGTAAGGGTACATTTTTTGAAGCACCCTGCATACCATAATTTATGTATGTTTTTCAAATCAAATTACTCACGGTTTTTTAATTAAATAAAGTAAAACTTCCGAAATGGGACATATTATGTAAGATATATAAATGTTTTAAAGGTCTTATACAAGTGCAGTATCTTATCAAAAAAATGGGCGCAACGCAAAAAGGTGGACTTAGCAGTCGACGGTCAGAACTATTTGCGAGGGAAGTGACGCCAATGGAATATCGTACTGTCCTTCAGCAGATCAAAGCACGAAAAATATATAATGTTATCGTTGATGTAAAGCATTTACCTCTATTTTTTCGCATTGTAAGTGCCCAAAAAATTCATTTTTTAAATGCAAGGAAAAAGAAACTCAACCATATGTTAATTTTTAATCCCACAGATTTTGCAACTGCAGATGAATGATGCAAGACACCATTTTCACTTTACAACTTTGGTAAGCATTCTTAACTTTCATTTAGCCCTAGGCGTCATTCCAACGCCTGCAAAAGTTGACGGGTCTTCCACCCAGTTTACTTTCCATTTAAAAATGCAGTAATTAGAAATGCCGCAGCAAAGGAAAATCATTTAGACAATTTGGGTCTCAATCTTTTAAGCCGTTTGCCGCAACTTTGCGGTTATAATGTGACCCCGCCGTATGCCCTAGTACAACAATTGCGTATTGTATCACTTCTTCTACTACTGCAGTTCCTTTTATGACTTACAAACTTAGGTACATAGAATAGAAAATACTTCTTTCAACCCTAAGACCTACTGCAGTTGTGTTTTGTTGCAGCAAAAAATAGCAAAGAGACACTTGAAACATGTATAGGAAGAAAGGGATAATGAAAGACGAGACAAATTGTATCGATCTAAGGGACAAAAAAAGATAACAAATTTTGGATGAAATTAGACGTGAAAATAGTCTATGTATTTACCCTATACTTTCAACATATTATAAAGGAAGTAAAAGTAGTAGTAAGTACTTGAGCCCATATATAAAAAAGTTACTGCAGTTACATTTGTCAATCGGGCTAAGAAAAGGGAAAGCCAAACCAAACTGAGACTTTCACATTCACATTCACAATGTAATCAGAATTTATTTTTTCTGGTACAAAGCACAATTCACTTTTTAAGTGTATCTCACACCTGTAGGTACAGTCTCACCTTTTTCCCTTAATAGAACTCAACTCAAGTAATCGATAGAATTGAACATATTCTTTGTATAAAAAAATATCTGTCAAATTTCTCTCCCAATTATTGTTACATTTCCATTTATTTCTCTGTCATTCGTGGTAGAACTTTCTCCCAGAGCATTTTACCCCTTTGTACTATAGTATAAAAATACACAAGAAGGTTGAGAATCATCCATGAGAAGAAAATCAGACTGGGTAATAATGCGTATCTCTCTCCCTCTCTGCATGTGTGCATACTAGAGTGAAAGCCATTTCGGGGAAGAAGTATAGAATAAAGGCTAGTTTTTACTTTTACTCCATATGGCCATGGCCAGGACAGGCCACGGTGGTTAGTTTTGGTGTTTGAGAGTTAAAAGATACTATCAAGGAAATTACGTGTAAAGCTCTCTAAATCCAGTTTTCACGGCTCGTGAACAACCTCTTAAGTTCTTAAGAAAGGAAGAATTGGATTAAAAGGGATTACCAACGGATGGAAAGGAAAAGGACTTTTGCACTTTTTACCACATCTATAACATCACTACTTCTCCCAATGTTAATTTCACCGCACTTGCACTCACTTCTTGTCCCTAGTGGTCTAGTCTGGTAAAAGACCCTTAAGCATCCATGCCGTGCAGTATAGTATTATCCTTTAAGAGAGAAGCACATTTGGGAATAAATGACATCACAAGTCAAATGTCACGTGAAGAAAGTGTACATCTTCCCAAGGAAATGAGTGTATGTAGCTACTGAAATTAATTACCGAGATAAAGTTCATCATCAAAGGGGAGGCTTTATACTTAAGACATCTGACAACGGCAAGCAAGGCAGTAGACAGTACGAGTTCATAACACTTTTGTTCCTTCACGTTTCAACCTTGCTTTCACTAATTTCTCTCTGTTGCCCCAACACATTAATTTAAAATATTATGCATGCACTAATTTACTCCCTCATACCTAAAAAGGAGGAGGGTGAAAGGCCAAAGGTTTTCATGAACAGTGGAAATGTGTGTGATTTATAGGATAGGAAAGTTGACATTTTTTTTACTCTTCCTTAAGCATTAATAAACTGTCTGGAAGTTCATAAATTAAAGCGTAAATTGTGTTGAACAGTTGAACTTTAAAATCTATTATTTTGTCAAGACTCCAAATACCAACAACAACAACACTTACTCACAGGTCGTGATATATTTTTCCTAGAGCATCCGAGCTGCCCAACTTGGACGATTTGTGTATTCCTATTTAAGTCCATAAGTTTACTTCAGAGGACAGACTTATTGCGGGTGTCGTCTCAAAATTAATTTGTAGCAATTGTGCAAATTGCTCGGAAAGAGGATAGAGAGAGAGAATTTAACTCGTCGTAGTAATTTACTTAATCCACGCCCATTTAGAGTTCCGCTTGATCCTTGAGCAGAGTGAGTTTTACGTTTACAAACCAAACCACAAAGTGGAATAATAATAGGATGGACTAAAGGAAAGAGAGAGACCATGAAACTTTTTAATTACCGGTTGGAACACTTATCTAACTTGAATGGTTCAATTTAAGTGTGACTGAATAGTAAAAATATTACTTTAACCAAGAGAAGGTAAGTAAGAGAGGGGGATGAAGAGGCATTTATGTTAGAATTTCAATCAGGAGAATGGAATAATAATAATTTGAGAAAAAGGACAAAGTTAAACCATAAATATCTTCGGAACTACTTCGGTGGAAACGGTTTACTTAAGGTGTTTGTGAGTTTTTAAGAACTCACTTGGGGAGAAATGTGTGTGCCTTAGCGTTTGGTAATTTTCCTATAAATCCTGTATACGTCTGTCTTTTTATCCCTCAGGACCTGGAGATGTACGACTTAGAAGATTTTGGCTACAATAGTGTGAACATTACTTCTTTTAAACTGATAGCGAATAATACTGAAAATATGCTTACGGGCAAAGACATGCAGCGATTTAATGCAAAAAGCTACTCAAGAGTTTTGCAGGTGAGTGACTGACTTGTACATCTTCTTATACATTAGATATGGACTAAGTAAGAGTATGTTTTTTAAAAAAAAGAGAGTAACATTAAACTTCATTCTTTGGTTAAACTTCTTTTAGTGGTTAAATAAAACTAAAGAACTCTTTCAAAGTGGAACAGAGTGAGTGTGCTTGCTTTCTACTTTCACAGTGTAAAAAGTCAGTCAGCCAACTCAATCCATGTAAGTAAGGAAGTAATGCAATTCCAAAGTCGATGTAGATAACCCTGGGAAAAGAGATGAGTCGATGGAGTTGTCAGTCACTAAGTTTACCAACAGTTTCTTCACTTCTTTCCACGACCACTACACACTACACAGACATTTTGTGGCTTTCCTATAAACTCAAAAAGAGAATTGAATGAAAATCCTTACCTCACACTCACAATGTATCTTACATGTCTATCTATAACAGAATTTCACTTTGATGAAAGTAAGTACAACAATGATTTTACCACAGTGTGTATGACTTTCGCAATTCAGGCCTTATAAAATGTAACTTTTACATGCATTCCAATACGACCTTATACATAGTATAGTTTACTTTCACATTGAAGAAAGTAAGTTGAGAAGTTTCACTTGATTTACTTATGATCCCATGTTAAACACAAAAGAAGAGAGAAAGGAGAGTGGATACATATATAATAATAATAATAAGGTATAATGTATATGATTATGTCATCCTGTGGAAATGGACGAGTGATCTCCTCCTACACTTTGTGACTTCTTTGAGGATTTCCATGCGGGTTGCTTAGTTGTCAGTCCGTAAGATTTTCCTCAAGTTTGTGAATAAATTTACAGAGTTTAAGTAAATGGGAGCCAATGTTTTTACTAGCAAAGTTGATAGAATCCAATGGACTTAACAAGGTCGGGGACTTTAGACACATTCAAATTTCAAACAAGACGTAAGAGTGTCAGGGAGGAGACCAGGGTGAAAGTTTACATTTCCCTATTCTTTCTTACTTACTTACATGGTGAATAGTGAAGAAACTTTGTAGACTACTACTACAAGTTGTATTTGTTTTTGTCTGTATGAAACTCATGTATTTCTCTAGTTAGAAGTTAAAACTACTTTTGTCTTTGTGTGGTTTGGTTTCGTTTGAACATTTGAACATTTGAACTTGTATAGTTAGTATAATATTAATATAACGACTTGTCTAATATGGAGTAGAGACTGAGACTAGCATTAGAAGGTACTTGCCATGATCCCCCTGTCATCTTTTGTTACTGTCCCGTTAAATTCGGCCACTCATTCGAGGTTATAATATTATTATTATGAGTAGTTTTAGGCTACGTTTCCAAATGTTGTTTTATTATTAGGGATACTGTGTACACAGAAGTTATTAAGTTCCTTTCTCCTAAACGTCAACTCACTACTTTGTCTCCCTTTCCCCTCACTTACTTGGAGAAAGGAACTTTCCCTTTTCTATATTATATAATATAATAAATATAATGCCACTACTGGCCTGGACTGACTGTCTTTTATACACACAGAGAGAGTGTATAGGTAATGTAGTAGGTACGATCTGTAGTCATAATAATAATAATAATAATAATGTAATGTAATGTGACTTGACTTGTTTATCCTTTTGATACGATAGACTGACGCAGCATTGATGTACGATGGCGTTTTAGCCTTCTGTCATGGACTCAAATCATTTGATGCCAGCCATAAAATCCGACCTGCTAATGTCTCCTGTGAAAGCGGACAATCATGGCTGGATGGTCTGTCACTCATCAACTATATTAGCAGTGTGAGTCTTCAAATATCTTTCGAATTGTCACCCGCTTATCAATCATTTCCCAGTCTCTCTTCCCCTCCCTACTACCTATGTATGTGTCTTAGGTGACTTAGGTGGGATAACTTTGAAATCTTCCTCTGAACCCCAAACTACCTACCATTAATATAATAGTATTTGCCTTCTTTCTGTACACATTTCACTGTGCCACTTTGTTGGCACCTTATGACAGGCAGTAGGACATAACCATCAAAGGAAGAGCACTTGTTCCTGCCAAGTATAAACTGTTTATAATGTCATTCCCAGGCCTTTCTCAACGACACTTGTAATCCCAATTCATCCCCTTGGAGCCAAATATTTTATGTGCTTTTCATAGATCATAATATGAGAAATGATGGAGACACCATGATCTCACATCGTATAGACAAGACAAGACAGAGAGTAAACATGTCCATCCGTATTTTTACTCTGGGTATAAAAAAAACTCAAAAAGTTTCTGCGACTTGACGCCTTTTCTTTTCATTTATAGCTCTTGACAATAAAAGTAAAGATGTCCATCTGTTCATTCCGTTTCGGTTCTCTTGTAAGCTGTCAGAAAACAATTCTCATATATATTTTATTTTATTGGAACAATTAGGGACTGACATATTTTTTAACTCTTGAATCACATCACACACGATATTGACTTGGGGGAAGGAACAACTTTCACTTTCGTCTTGCTGAATTTTAGTTTAGCAGCTGAACTAAAATTCTCCTTTTCTTTATTGAATATTTTAACGGATGTTTTCCTTATGAGATTGTTATAGATATAAAATAATATAATATATAATATTATTTTCTATTCGATGGAAATCCTACAGGTTTCTTTTAACGGTCTCACGGGAAAAGTTCAGCTTGATGAGGGGAGCAGAAATGCACCGAATCTTACTTTAATGAAATTGAAAAACAGCACCCTGTATGAGGTGGGCCATTGGACACCGAATAAGAGACTTGTGGTTCATGATCCAGACGCTTTTAGCTCACGTGATGCTATCAATGTCACCCTCAAGATTACTACTGTCCTTGTAAGACAACTACAAGTGTTGACTATATTTTTCATCTTTATTTTACAGCTATTGCATGAAGTGGTTTGTTGTTATTTATTCTTTTTAGGAAAAGCCATACGTGATGTTGAAACCAGACCAGAATTTAACAGGAAACTCAAGATATGAAGGGTTTTGCATTGATTTGCTCAAAGATGTGGCCAATTTAGTAGGATTTCAATATAGTATATCAATAGTCAAAGATGGGAAATATGGGGTGGAAGATCCTGACACAAAACAGTGGAATGGAGTCGTTCGAGAACTTATTGATGGGGTAAGTTGTTTTCGTACAATTTCTTTCTTACATGAATGAGTATTTGAAACTGAAAACTCTTTGCATTGAATAATTTAATTTTTGTCATAATTTTATGAACTCATTTACGTTAGGGTTTTAAGTATGTTTAAGTGTATTCATTTTTTGAAAGTTTTTTAGATGAAATTTTGTAATTGTAAATTTCTTTAGTTTTACCAAAAATACACATTTCTCGAAATGTACAATTACTCTAGGAAATTCTAAAACATATGTAAAAAGAGAAAAGTTTTACTTTACTTTTGGTTTATTTTATATGTGCCATTATATTAGAAAAAAATTCTGCAAATTTCTCTAAATGTTAACATTTCCTTGCAAAAATGCTTCCTTTTATTGACTCTCATGAATATTTCATTCCGGAAATAAGTTACCCTAATTCACTTAACTCACCTTGCCATTTACTTTTTTTCTTTGTCTCTGTGGACAATTAGAGTGAGTGAAAGTCCAAAATGGAGCCTTATGAACTAAATGAGGTTAAAACGTATGATACAGACGTGTTGAGATATTTTGGGCTGTGACATTGTCAACATTGATGAATATTTCCCTGTCTGTAACATACCTATGCAACTCACAGGGAAATGCACTTTCACTTTCTCTCTCTTGAATAGAATCAAACTTTCTTTCTATCCTTGTGTCTGTATCTATGCAAAGGGCAGTTTCTCCTTCCATCCCTTAAGTTAAATATAAAGCCATCCGCCCTTTCAATCGGATGCCAAGAATGCATGTTCAATCTGTGTTTCAGGATGTAGACTTGGCAGTTGGGTCCATGACCATCAACTCGGCACGAGAGAAAGTCATTGATTTCACGAAGCCATTCAGGAACCTTGGTATTTCCATCTTATTTAAGGTACAGAATATCCAACATCAGCACTCACTCTATCTACCTAAACTCAAACTCTTTATGAGCCCTTTATCGTTTTTTGCAATCTCTGTAATATCAATCTGTCTATTTTTCTGTTCACTCATCATCTTCCGAAACAGCTTCCGAAAAAACCACCAGCTCGACTATTCAGTTTCCTCAATCCTCTCTCCGCTGAAATTTGGGCATGGGTTGCCGGTAAGTCTATGTCTATTCAATCAACTATTTACACATTATATTTATGTACACAGTCAACCGTAATTAATATGTGTACTAATATAAGCTACTGGTACACACATTTATGTAATCTAAAACTTCAAGCCAAATAAACTCCGACACTGAAACACTACACTGTTGACTGTATATAGTACAATACAGTCAGCATTCTTTTGGGGATGAATCTATGTAAATCTGTGTTTACAAACAAAGGAAAATTTCTTTCTTCAATTACCTTTATATTATAGTAGAAGACAAGACAAAAGAAGAAGGACAAACAAAAGCCGTTGAAATGAATAGACTTAATTTCATCAGCTAGACAGACAAGAGCTCATTTGTCTTTTTAAATTCAATTAGCGTAAATGTTCACTTTCTATTTCGTCTCCTACTGACCACTTCATGCTGGGTGGGTAGGAAATAATTATAAGGAAGTCACGATTTTAAATCGCATACCCAAGTAGAATTTCTTTGTAAGCAGTTTTTCCTCCTTAAATTTTAAAAGTATAAAAGGTTTAACTCATTCAAAAGGCTGTGCCATAGTGCCATTCCATAACTTTGTAGAAAAAAGTTAAGAACTATATTTAAATGATTTTCTTAACAGCTGCCAAAAATTTTAAAAGGTTGGCTAGATAAAGTTATTACTTACTAAACATTTTTTAATTTCCCAAAGGAAAAACTTGAGTTTTTTCTTCCAGATGAGTTTTGAAGCTTTTGTGCATAATTTACATTTGACTAGCCATGAAATGAATTTATCCTTGAATTAATAAGATTTGTAAGCTCTCTGTGTGTGTGATTAAAGAGAAATTTCGATTTTGAGTAATTGGGAGACATAATGCATATAAATGAGCCCGCTTGTCATTCAACATACTGTGTGAGAGTGAAAGTATAAAAGCATGTCAAGTCAACACAAACCTTTCAAGCCGAGCCAACGGCTCTTTCTTAGTACAAACTTTACATCCATATACAGAGTGAGTGAGTCATCATTATGCATTAAGTCACTCTTTTCTCCTCGTATATTTCTTTAAGAAATCAGTCGTCCCACAGTCTACTTTCGGATGACAAAGTAAGTAGTTGCTGTCTCCGTCTCCGTCTTTTTTCAATAGATTATTATTATACGCTCGTCCATCCAACAGTCATCAGCATCTCTATGAGAATGATGTACTATCTACTACTTAAATAGGTAGTATAAAAATATGCAGATTTTTTTATACGCAATTTTCAACCCTTTTAGTGAATAAAAGGACTTTCACTTTCCATTCTTGCCCAGCCTATGTTCAATGTTTGTTGTAAGTTGTATTATAATATACCACTCCATAGAAAGTCACTTACACTCTCTCTAGGTTAAGAATTTTTCTAAAATATTTTCAAAGAAAATGTCTTAATCTCAATACTTATCAAGTTATGCACTTTCTCTCTCATTTAGTAATGTGGGATCATAGACAGTAAGAAAAATAATTTAAACAGCCAATATTGGTAAAAAGATAATTTGAAGCAGTTTTTATTGCGGGGTTAACTGAATCAAATTAAGTTGGTTGTGGAGAAAACCCAGTGGAGTTTGGGTCAATAAGATTATTCTTGTCGTTTTCTTAAGAAGCACGTCTTAATTTTATCACCAAACACTTACAACCCTAACATTCAAGTCTTTCTTTCGTTGTGGCTTTTAGTTTTGTCTACAAAACCCCAGCACAGTAACAGTATCTTGACTGCTCATCAAATCCTCATTATATTTTCAACTTTTGCTAAGGTTATGAAAAAACAGGGTGTAAAAGAATACTCTTATATCAGGTATTGAATAAAAGGACTGTCGTTAAGTTTTTACTTTAATTTTTATTTCAAAAACTTGTCAGTCATCCAAAACTTTGTATAATTTTGGATGCATTTTTTAATTGTTTTGTTAGCGTATTTTAAGATAAAGTCCATTTTCAAGCATAAACCACACTTTGTACCAGTATCCATGTAAAATTGCAGTAAAAACAGCAATTGTTCATGAAAACACAGATCTAGCAGACAAATTTCATTTCGTTTAATCTTGTTTGGAGATGTGATGCTTTCTGGGAAGATTTTTTAGACCCGCACAAGATTTCTCTGTTATATTTGCTTTCCCTTTTTATTTTATCATTGCAAGCGAATTTTTACTTAAATTCAGGTTTACCTTTTGTCTTAATGCAGCTAATTTCTGCTTCGTTGTACAAATTAAATAGATTCTTAAAGGTTTAGGTCGACGTGGAGTAGAGACCTTTTATAGATCTAATGCAATTTATCGCTAAGGATTTTCCGGGATGTTCATGAATACAAGGTTGTTTTCTCTTTTTCGATTGCTTTATCTTTTTGAACGTTCCTTATTGCCATTTTATTTTGCAATACGTTTGTTTACTATTCCCAAGATATTCAAGTACTTTTATTTGCTTATTCGAAGTAATTTGATCCCCGGAATTCATAAAATCGGTAATATCTGGTTTTAATTTTAAGGGCTTGAATAATGTTAATAAATAATAGTTTGAAAATTTTGTAGAAATAAAAATAAAACTGACCATACACTGGTTGATGATTTTACGCAAGCTAAGTGCGAAGCTAGTTGGGATTAGGAATTTAATTTCACCAGTTTATGACCAAAAAGTTATACCTTAATATTTGACTTCCTGTTTTATTTCCTACTTAAAAGAACACTCACTCATAAAACTCCGTCCTCATCCTGGTAATATTACTTCCCCACTATTTTCTAAAAATATCTACAGATTATTATTATCATATTGATTCGAACAGGATGGTAGAGTCAGATTAGTAATTCAAAGTACTTTTCCACGAGAGAAAAAGGGAAGTACGAAAGGGAGAGAGAGAGAGAGTAAAAATAAAAGAAGGGTAAAAAGAAAAAAAGAGAGGAAAACTATCTGCTATTTATTACACGAAGTACAAGTAAAAGTATGTATTTTATTTTGGGTCATGAGAAAGTAGGAAGAGGCACGGAGTAAAGTTATGAAACCTCTCAGAAGGTTGTTTTATATCAAAGAAATTCCCCAGAGTATATTTTTTTCGTAGTTGATTCGAACCTGTGGAGAAGACCCACCACACCATCACATCATCACTTCATGTACTCTTCACTCCCTGTCGACTTCTCTATCGTCATTTCACCATCATTCTCAAATGCGTATCAAACACAAGAAATATGTGTTTAATATAACTTCATGTTTTCATAGGGGATTTCTTTCACTCTCTCTCTCTCTTTAGTAACATTCTATATAAGGATAGTACCGTGTTGTAATAATCAAAAGTGTCCAAGTCCCAAGAGAGAGTTACCTATCTACCTCTTACCTACACACAAGGGGAAAGTTGCTTTGCTTTGTAACGAACTCCCTGTAATCAGAGAGTGGTTTTATTGAATTCTTCCCATGTTTTGTTTCTATTACTTTTTTATTATTGTTTAGTAATAATTATTATTGTTCATGAACAACTCAATCAAGAGTGAGCCTCAAGGGTTGTACGTACAATTCTAGTAGTTCAGTTCTCAGACTCAGAAGTATGGAAAGGTTTTTTCTGGTTTTTTTTTGTACGGTTTCTCTGATAATGTCTGTATACAATAATTGATATGGAGAAAGTATAAGAGAAATATTTGGAAGGATTATTCTGCGTTATGTTTAGAATCTTTAGATATGAAGAATACTACAGTACAAAAAATATTAAATTAGATAGGGTTTCAAAGTAACAGTGACATTATACACATGATACACATTTATACCGTGAGTATTAATTCAAATATATGTTTATATGGAATTTTTTAATTGTTATTTTTTCAGGTGCCTATGTCTTAGTTTGTTTCTGCTTATTTGTTGTAGCAAGGTAAGACCCCTGAATTCAAATTGAGAATCTTAGCTTATTCTATATTTAAATGGAAGTCAATTGTTCGAATGGATTTTTATTATAGATTTACACCACACGAGTGGCTTGCCCCACCACCCTGTGCAGGGGATGAAGGAATTCTAGAGAACCAGTTTTCTTTTCCGAACTCAGTTTGGTTTATAACTGGCACGTTCCTCCGACAAGGATCCGGCCTTAACCCGAAGGTAAAAGTTGCCACTAGTTGTGCCAGGCCACGAAGTAGAAAAGCCAATAGCATTTTCCTCCCGATAGAACTTTCTCTTGTAATTAAACTTCTTTCTCTTTGTTTATCACTCTTACTTACTTTACTTACTTACTTACGTACTTACATAAGTTCTCCATCTTAAGAAGTAAAATGGTTACAAATTATTAAGAGGATTTTCTTGGACAAGTTGTGTGTCTTCTTGTTCTTCCTTTTCTCAAAGTATCTCTCTCTCTCCTTTTGCCTGTGTGCACAAGAATGTCCCTGCTTTCCTGAATTAACTTTTTCTTTGTGTGTGATTTCAAATATATAGGCAACATCTACTCGCCTTGTGGGGGGAATCTGGTGGTTTTTTACGCTTATAATAGTGTCATCCTACACAGCCAACCTTGCCGCTTTCCTCACTGTTGATAGAAAGAGCACACCAATAGAGTCTGCGGATGATCTAGCCGAACAAACGGATATTTCGTATGGGACGCTTGAAAGTGGCTCTACAATGGATTTCTTCCGGGTACGTGAAATGCACTTCCAATGAACTTTCCCCTTGCTCCTTCCTTCCATTATTACCACCAAGGCTTTTCACCAGAGAAACTTGATTGAAATTCACCACCTTATACTGACATCAGGCAAACCTTTACACATACACTATATACACTCTACATATTGTATGTGCAAAAGTACATTTAGATATTATTACTATTATCATATAGTTTAGAGAGGATTTTTTTCCTCTCTAAAAAAGAAAAAAAAACTTCCCAATTCCTTGTAGAATGGAAATAGAGAAGTTTGAGGCAAAAATCCCAGATAACACTTACTTTCAATATCGAGAGGATTGCTCCACCCAACTTGGTTTACTCTTATCATATATAATAATATAATCCGTCCTATTTCTACTTCCTACCTTTTACTCTGTATATAAAACGGATATGAATGTGATTTGTAGAGGACATAAAGTGGATAATGAGGCGGTATGAAGAGAGCAATAAAAATTTGGCTAACCGAAATATGCTGCGTGAACTTTTCCTAAGGTTGTGTAGTAAGTAACTAACTATGTTTACCCCCTTTGGTAGTACATTGGTTGGACGACGAAGCTTATCATTAAAGGCTGAAGGCAGAACAAGATACTCACTCAGTTCACGATTTGATAGTTTACTTACCATACCATAGGAATTTTGTGGGAATTGAGAAGTGACTTTATATTATATCAGGCAGGGTGATAATAATAATACAAAGAGGAGACAGATAGATAAGGTTATTTTATATTTCCAAAGAGCTCCCTTTTACCATAATGAAAGAAAGGCTGAAATAGAGAATGAATTCAATAATGATCCTACTCTTCTACCTTAGGAGCTTTTCTCTCTATTTGTAAGGAAAGGAAGGGAGTGTTTTATTATGTAGTGGAGGATGTTTGGGATACCTGGTGGATGGACGAGTGAAAAGTGGTCTGTAACTTCGTAATGAAGAGAAGAAGACTGAGTGAAATAGTTGAGTAGTAGTAGAAGAGAGTATTGATTATCATAAAGAGAAAAGAGCCGCTGGGTCTACAAAGGATGGATGATTTAATTTGGTTATTCTTCTGGCGGCCTTCCAGCCAGATAGAATTGAACCTTTGCCCAAACCAGTGTTACGGGGAGAAAAGCAAAAACGACAGCTTTCCAGTGATTCAGTTTCTCTCTACAAATTATATGTAGATTAAATCTCTGTTTTCTCCAGTACCAACCAAGACTACATAGCCCAGAATAAGTAGTCTACCCGATCTCTCTCTATATGAATGGAGTAAGAATGATATTTTATACTTATACATGAGAAAATAGCCCTATTGGATTTCTTTAGAGAAGTTCGGCAGCAGTTAAGTAGTTGCATCATGTGTCTTCTCTTAAGTACTTAGAACAACAATGAATTCGGATATGTGACACACAATTGTTGTACGTATTCAAGACCCTACTATAATATAAGGTGTGTACATAGAAAGACACAAGACTTTTTCTACCCAATTGATCCATCTCTTCTTATCTGATCATTTTGCCTCCCTGGGTGCCCTTTTCTAGTCAAGTCAAAGTCTCAGCTGGCTCAGCTCAGCTTAAAGCACACTTGTAAATGTAAAGACCTATCGGGTTATCATAAGAGGTGGATGAAATAAATGAGATGTAAAGGCATTGTTCAGTTTAAATAACCTTTTTTTACAAGGGTATAAAATACACACAAGAGAGAAAGCAGTCAGGGGTGAAAAACGACTTGTAAATGGTATGCCAAAGATAAAGAGGAGAGAAGGTTATCATCTGGCTGCGTGGGGAAAAGCTTTAATTTTTTCTGCTAGCTATTAAGCGAGGGATTTGTGACAAAAAAGGAGGCAGACTTGCTAATTCGAGACTTATGTTTTTCATCCGTCCTATGTTTTATGTGTGTTTAATTATTTTCACAGAACTCTACAATTACAACGTATCAAAAGATGTGGAGTTACATGGAGAGCCGACCAAATGTGTTCGTACAAACCTATGAACAAGGAATCACAAGGGTTCTGGAAGGGAACTATGCCTTTCTAATTGAATCTCCCATGTTGGACTACGTCGTCCAAAGAGATTGCAATTTAACACAGATAGGTCAGTCTAAATCATTATTGTTTAATTCACCAAACACTATAAGCCTATTTGTACAATACAAAACTGAATCTATCTCGAAAGCACAAAGTTCTTAAAAGATGTATCTATCTATCTATTTGATACGAGTGGGTATACACTGTACACGTTATTTGTTATCTCTCTTTTACTTCTTGTAGTATGCTATAGAGATACATTAATTAGCCCATTGTGCTCCGGATATCTAATCATCTTACAAAGCTACTCTCTCCTAGCTATCATGATCAATCTATCTACACATCCTGATTGTATTGTGTTGTTTTCTTTTTAACAACTTTAGGTGGTCTGCTGGACTCAAAGGGCTATGGGATTGGAATGCCCAAGGGTGAGTTTTTTTTACTTACTTTAACTTTCTAATTCTAACTTAAAATTTTAGTTTTAAATGGAATTTTGATCTGATTTTTTTCACGTATTTAAAAATTTTCCAGGATCTCCATGGCGTGATAAGCTTTCATTAGCAATTTTGGAGCTTCAGGAGAAAGGAATGATTCAACTCCTTTATAACAAGTGGTGGAAGAATACTGGAGACGTTTGTAATCGTGACGATAAAAAGGATTCAAAAGCGTCGCCTCTAGGGATTGATAATATTGGAGGAGTTTTCGTCGTCCTCTTTGCTGGCCTTGTACTTGCCGTAATTGTGGCTATTTGTGAATTCTGCTGTCATGTGCGACGGAATGCACGTATTCGAAAAGTAAGTGACGTGAAATGTTCTCCTTCCTGTGTAGAATAATATTCGACATGATTTATGCATCCGCTTTGTTAATTTCATTTCAGTTACACTCAACAGTACGTTTATATCATAATATGTACATATTAAATAGGTATTTTATTTCCATAGTGGGTAAAGTAATTGGTGTTTGTTGTGTTGAAATAAGAAAACAAGTTGTTTCATTAAGCTTTAGGAAAATGCGTTGGTTTTTATCCTCCAGAGATGAAGAAGATTTTAGGTATAAGTGCAGGATAATAGTAGTAAGTTGTAGGGATGTAGCTGCCAGTCAAATAGAGACATTTGGGCTAAATGAGTCGTAAAAATCCGGAAAAGAGATTGAGTTTACATGAATAAAGGGAGTTTTAGGGTTGTGTAAATTGATGTCTTTGTAATTCTCAGCCTTCGTTCATTTCTTTTCTCCATAGTTTAACTACGTACTTTTCAAGGGTTGTGTACCCATACAAATGGACGGGATAGAGTAGGAAGGATGCAGATTTGAAAATAACTTAGCATTAAAAATAAATAATATCCATGAGAGGACTCTTGTTAAGACGATTTGCATCTAGTTTTCTGCAATGTCTCAACCTCTGTAATATCCTCCATTTTATTGCACTCTATCCATCCTATCTTGTAATAAATCCATCTCTTATATATCTTATATATACTATACTATACGTATACAAAGAATGTAGTAGGAAGTGAAAGCAGTATAGTGTCTGTCCATATACTTTCTCCCCATACATAACTTGCTTTGCTTTGCTTGCTATCGTCGTGGTATTTCCAAAAGTGTCAAGTAATTCATTTTAGCTTTTCCATGCATGACTCAAGCCTCATCCTCATCATCGGTCGTCGGGACTCTTTCACTTAAGTGGCCCCTTTTTCTTTATGAAGACACATAGACACTTACTGGGTTGGATCTTACTCTTTTGAAAGAAGTCTAGTAGTATGTGTATGCATTATATAGCATCTGTATGTAGTAGTAAGGACTTGAAGACTGTACATTATTAGACATGACTTTCATCTCATCTCTTCTCATCCTCCTTAAAATACTCGTTGGAAGATCCAAACCGCTAGTACTATTATTACATACTTCTTATGATCCCATGTTGTACTTGTGTAACATACATGGGACATTCTATTTCTTAGGCAGATTTAGTACAATCAGAGAGTCTCTCCTCAACAATATTATTATCTGTTAGACTCCTTTGCAAACTCAGCGCTGAGGCTTGCAATCTTATCATTTATTGCCAGCCAATCCTTAATGGAGAAATATTTAATCCTCGAAGATCAAAAAGGCTGAGGAAATCCTTAAAACCTCCCTTGTCTTCTCATTCATTTCATTAGATATTATGGGCTTTTATGCATTCACCATACCAGCAGCCACAGCCCACTCACTCATTTTTTTTAAACTCTTTCTTCCACCCTGCATGCTTACTTACTTACTTTCTCTTCTGTCTATTCTCTTACATCATATCGGAGAGCACATCACTCACTTAAAAAAGCTAACCAGAGAGAACAACCCCTCCCCTTAAGAACTAATATGCCATGCCACTAGACTATCAAGTTTCAACCGTGTTGTTAACGTTGGGTCATACTATCCCCATGTTGTTATTATATTAACCTAAGTTATACATTATTATTATTATTTTTATTATCATTATTATTAGAATGTCTATGGGAAAATAGCCGAAAGCCATTGTATCCATTTTCTATCTATGTGACATGACATAGATTCTGATCTCATCTCGTGATCTCCTCCTTGCCTCCCTGTCCGCCTATACTTTCTCTCTGTTACTTTCACTCTAGCACTTTCTCCCTGGTCTGGCTTCCTTTTGTGTAATAAGTGTTGTCTGAAGTTGGCCCTCAAAATAATTTATCTCTCCACTTCTTATTCGTATTGTTTCTCTTTGTCTCTTTTTACAAATTCCTTTCGAGAAATTTGTTCTTTTTAAGCAAGACAAGTGTTCTTTAAAATAACTCAAGACCCTCTCCACTGTCTCTTTCTGCTTATTTATTTTCTCTCTTCTCTCTCTCTCTCTCTCTCTCAGTCACTATCTCTTCTTCTAATTCTTTCTTTATTTAACGTAAGACAAACTTTTCTCCTCTAACTTTACTTTACTAACTAAATTTAAAAAACACCAAAAATTCTCTCCTCTTGTCTTTTCATGAATGAATGAATAAAAATAGGCTTTTTACTTTTTGCTTGTAACAGTGATACCTTAAATGCACTTGGATGTGCTTCAAGAACAAAAGAGTGATTTTTTTCTGATGTTGTTTTCTCTTTTGATTGGAGCAGTTTATAAATGGGGAGAATTTTGACAATGTTGAAATTAGCCTCTGGTCTCGTCCCATTCATCTCCATTTATTATACTGCATTTGGAATTACAATCTAAATACACGAAGAAAGTTTAGCTACCGTAGTCACTTTTTCCTCAGACGTCTCTTTTTGTTTATTAAAAGAAGAAGAAGGGAATTTTTTCAGAAAAGTTGGTCTCCAAATTTTGCACATATCATCATAATTTACAGTTGTGATTATGTTGCATTGCTTTGTGTGCCAGTAATCTGTCTGTCTGGTAGATGTGAAATGGTGTTATGCTTTCTAAGCAGAGATTTGCTATTTTGCATAATATAACAATAATAAATGTCACACTAGGCTCGAAGAACAAGTGATGGTGTGACCTAACCTCTTTTGTCATGTTCATTTATGCCTACATCCATGTTTGCCTCTTTTTTAATGCTAAAATTGTTGGATTTAGGCCAGAAGTATCAGGTTGTAAAGTAAGAGGGGAAATAGTCCTGCAAAGTGGAAGATTTAGAGCTCTTCCCATTTATTTCCTAAAGAAAACTCCGCTCCAAGACTTCCTGACTTTTTTTTCATTATTCTTTTCCTCGAATATATTCTTATGACATGCAACCAACCATTATTATGCAACCAACTGACCTTTTTATCCTGTGAAAAAAAACACTGGCTTTAACTTAAACCAGAGTATATTTATGAGTTCGTTCCATTATCACAGTTACAAAGTTACAACACAACCTGATTCGATTTTACATTTTATGTTCATAAGCTTATCATAATTACAATGAAATTAATTCTAAATTATTTTTTAAATTGCAGGCATCTCTCTGTTCAGAAATGAGAGGAGAGTTGAAATTGGCGTTGAGATGTTGTCATTCATCGCGAGACGAGGCGATACCCGATCACCATATCCTAAACAAGTCCTCTCCATCCTCGACCTACGTTCCAGTGATAGAAGGGCCCGAGAATCAACAACCAATCCCTATGTTCGAAATGCGCAAAACATCATTTGACTTCAACTCTTAATAGTCGCAGTCACAGTCCAAAAAGAAATTAGCCATAAAACATATTTTACCAAAGAGAGACATTATGGTTCGCGGTTGGAAGGATTTTGTACCTAAATAATGAATATGATGAAGTGGAGAAGTGTGCTCTGTATTATAATATGTATTGATTGTGAAAAATGTATTAAGTAAACTGAATAGAGGTAAGGTATGTTAGTTAGGCGGAGACATTATCAAAAACTTATATGATCTTAAACTTTAATGCGTATTGTTTACGCACCATATACAGAAAAAGAAATAAGAAAAGATTTTAAAGAACGTGGACTCATTCAGTGCAGTGCCATCATACAATACAAAACAATATGCCACCTGAACCTGAATCTTGACTTTGACTTTACAACCGATGCGTATGCAAGCAAACATTATGCATTATAAATGTTGATGTATAATAAGGTTATGTTAAGGTTGTGCCATGTGTTAAAGTGTAAATATTTATAAATAGTGATAAGCTGGACTAAGTGATTTTGACAAAAGTGTTGAGTGTGTGCGATGCAAAATTATAAGTTTAAGTTTTAATTGCTTTAAATATTTGAGCAGTCCTGTGGTAACATTGTAAATTCATTGGTGCTTTCCAGATAAACGTATCTAATGTGTTTCTTACTGCATCCTTTTGAAAGTGAGTATTGGGAAAATAAAATGAAATGCTGGTACATTGGAACTCATTGTGTTGAATAAGTCATTCATTACTTTATATTGGCTACTACTTGCATATTTAAATATAATTAAGCATCTGCAACGTTAGAGATTTCTTTATCAATAAACGACAGTATGGATAAAGATAAGCATTTTTTACCAAATTAGTTCGAGCAACATCTGTCCTGCTATTGTTAATTAAGCTACTTTTGAACTCAAGTATTTTTCTGCAAATGTAGACAACTCCAACAAATGGACGTTTAGGCGCTCAAAATACATCAAAAAAATATACAGCAGACAAAAAAAGTCAGGATTTGCATATAAACGGTTCAATTTACTTCTTGTCCTAGAAAATACTAAAAATTTGACTTCACATTGAAACCTACAAAACTTAAGCATTAACTCCCCTAGCCACAATTCACTTTAAACCTTAAAGTTGAAAAAACTGCATAAAATAATCCACAATTGGATTGGACTGGACCTCTGTAAGTTAAATTCAACTACTAGTGAGAAAGTACAACTTTCCCCTTGATTTGGAAGAGGAATGTATCTCACGCTATAAATCATCTTGAGAACCACTAATCACTTTACCGTAATATCAACACATTTTGACCGAAAGTGAAAACAACCGCAAAAACCACGATCGTAGATACTTCAAAGAAATTTATTAGCAGCCATTTAACATTCTCAAATTATAGGGTAGATATACAATTTATAAGGCTTTTACCATACCAGTATACCGGAAATAAAAAACCAAAATTCACAGCCAAGCGTTTTCTTACGTACACAGTGCGTAAGTAAAGTATATTTATACAACTGCTTCCTGGCAAATAATGAAAGTGAGGGATGTCTTCTGGTTTATATGAAATTAATGCCTTTGGTACGTTTTAGCACAGGTATTAGACAGAGTTCATTATAAAAACATGACAGTTGGAACATTGCATCTGACACCAGTCATTACTACAGCAGTGAGTTATACATTCTCAGTTCTTCAAGCACAAAAGACAGACTAAATCTTATAATGCACATATTTAAATAAGCTTCGTAAGTCTCCATAAAGAAAAAAAAGCTGATTCAACTCTCCACTTAATCATCTTGGAGTTACTGAGCCAACATGTTGAAAGAGACTGATTGCGCGATACTTTCATCATATAAAATTTAAAACAGCAGCCAATTTTATTCAGCATTTAATTAGCGCTTAAAGGACACAGAAAAACCAAACCAAACCACCGCTAGCAGTCTTTGCTTGGCTATGGAACTTTTTCCCCTTTTATACTAAATTAAACTCTTATTAAATAAATATCTAGAATGAAGGATAAATTCATCTTGTAGAAAGAAAAAAACATTTGGTATATCTTAAACAAAAAAAAGTAGAGAGATGGTGAAATAGAGAGAAGAAGAGACAGGGACAACGTGGACAAGACAAACCTCTTCTTTTGCCTTGTGTCTTCTTGGGTCGATTTTTTAAGCCATGCATAGCCATGCCAAAGGAACTCAAGTGGAATATATCTTTTCTGTTTGTCATTCCATTCCTTCCGTTAAACTTTCTTTTTTAATTTCTCTAATTGGAAAAACTTAGCTTGATTCTATGCAAAAAAGTTTGGGGGTCTTTGCAAATAAAAGGGACAAAAAGAAAAATTAATTTTCTTCTTTTGGAGTTCCTTGAATTTCTGTTTTTTATGTGAAATCAGTGTCCTCCTTCTTTCATTTCTTTGTATAATATATGCCCTACTATATATGCGTACAATCGAATGTATTATTATACCAAACATATGTTAGACGTTATGTACAAACCTTTGACTTAGACTGATTTTTCAATTTTAAGAACAAAATAGTCTCGGGATTGGAAAAAAGCTTTTATGTAGAAAAATTTCTTTGATCTTTGTCACAAAAAAGACCTTTTCAACCTACAATCAAAAATACATCTCGTCTGAATAAGTAAGTGAATGAGAGGAGTTCTGCTTCCTCCCCTTCCAAATGTATAGCTCGTATGAAATATCCTAAGCTTTAAATAAATCTAATAAAAAGTAAAGAAGCTTTCTTCTCCTTTTTAAAAGCAAAGTTTAGTTAAAAAGTCAACCAGATTATTTCATGCGGAGAAAGTGTCGTCTCCTACCGAAAGAGAAAGTATCGAGTTACACCTTCTTTACTTCCGCGTTCTCTGCTTCCTTCATCCAGGCATGTGATGGCATTACATTCCCGAGGTTAAATCCAGCTTCAACTTTCCTTATCGCAAACCCAACAATCGTTTCCTCACAAGATGGCCAAACCGTCTGGAAAATGGGATGTGAAGCAGTGTAGCATTTCCCAAACGTTTATTTCAGTACTATGAAATTTACACTCGATGGCAGCCCGTGTACCATACAAAGAATGTGAATAAATACTAACTTAACCTCATTTCTGTAGGAGATTGGAAGCGGTTTTTGTATCAATTTCTGGAGTGTGCTATTCAAGAATCAAGATTAAGATGCAATGGTGTCATTTGGCTTGGGTGGAAAAATGCCTGCCTCTTCACTTATACATGACGACTTAATCTCTATTAACTGGAAGAAAAATGAGAGAAGCGGATTTTATTAGAGAGACACTTTGCCCATATGTCACTTAAATGATGAAAATATTTTGCATAAAGGATTCCTCAGAGTGCCCTCAATAGACTGTTTAACTTTTCCTTTTACTCTGGATGGAATAAAACATGGGAAACTTCACACCAAGGGGCTTCCTTCTTTATACATTAAGAATGAAGAATTGACCCCATTATGTTAATGAAATTCAACAGCAAAACGAACTTAAGACGCATTCTACCATCAACTATAAAACCAAAACCACAACTGATATAGGTGTAATTTTTTTACACTTTTGGAGAAAGGATGAGTTATATAGAGAAGAGAAAGTAATAGTCTGGCTTGGTTGGGATGAAATAGTAGTGTGGAATCTGAGTGGGAATATATATATTAGTAGACAGTGGGGAAAAGGTGAAAATAAAATCCTTGTTTGAGTCAGTTCTTCGTGTTGAGTGTTGACCATTCAAACTGACCGAGAAACCTCTTGATCATTCATCAACTTCCTTTTCTTTTATGCTTTACTTGAGTCAAGTGGAGTGGGCTCTCTCTTATGGGATCTCCGGTTCTTGCCCGGAAGATAAATCCCTTTTATTATTATTATTATAATATATATTGTTGAGTAAAGAGATGATCTTCTAAAAAAGGCGGATTTGCTTCGGAGAATGAACAAAGTTTTGACTGCAGCCAATCTGTATGCGCTTCTTGTGTTATTCATTCTTTTTTCTTGTTAGCCTAATTCTACCTTGTAAGAAATAAATAAAAAGTGGGAAAGTTTTTATATAAATAAGGGATGCTTTAGATTCGTTACATTACAAATATTTCTTTCTATCTGGACGGAAACTTTTGTAAGGTGGAGGATTTTCTTGATTTAGTCATATAGTACTTTAAGATTACCTGGTTCATGGATATTGAATTATGCTTGCTATATGTAAATTTTGATGTAAGGATGGTCGAGTTGAATTTATGGAGTCGAGTTGAATGTAAGATTGAATAATATGCTTATGAGAGAAACATTTTGTAACCGTTACCTTTTTTGAATAATTGTTTTCTTTTGTGGGATCAAACATTAAAAATTTAATTAACTGAAGTAAGATTGAATTATTTATGGTTGTTATATTAATTGATAATAATTGATGTTACAAAGTTTAAAATTAATTTCAAATGTTAATTCTAAAAATTACATCTGCTGCTGGTAAAATATTGTAGGACCATTAGGGCTTTGCATTTCTCGTAATTAAGACTGAGAATGCGGATAAATAATTTTGGTGACCTGAGAAAGCTTTTCTTCAGATTTAAGTTTACATTTTAATTTTTTTATCGTATGTTCTAAATATTCGACATAATTTTATATTTTTTCCCAAACTATCTCTGTAGCAAACAAAATATACAAAAATATATGATAATATGTCGCACGTCAAAAATCTTACAAATTCTCATGTCACGTTTCCCATGTCAGAATTTTCATCCAAGCAGGAAAAAAATTCCCAGGTCGCGGCGTGGCCAAAAATTTACGACAAAATGTAAAATGTATTAAAAATTGTAAAACAAGAAAAAAATTAAAAATCACATAATGAGTATAAATAAAAAGGGCTCAATTCTTTTTAAGACCGAAATTAACAATATTTTGTCTATGAGTGCATGTATTTCGCCAAAATATACCTAATAAAAGCATTTATAGCAAGCTTTCTTAAACGTTTAAACGCATTTAGTATGGCACCTTGTAGTGTTCAACATTAAAGTTCATACGTATTTGAATAGGAAATTTTAAACATTTCAGTCCAGAAACAATTCATAAATAAGTCGTTTAGATAAAAGTCGTTTAGCCTCTAACTTCCATTTACAATATAATTTTCCCTATTTAAATGTATTAAAAATGGTTACTATTGCAATGCACTTGTAAACGAAAAAACGTCTACAAGTACTTTTATGTCGCGACAGCCAACAATAGCCTTGTAATGTATAAATGTATGTGAAAGACTTGAATGAAAATGCTCCATGCACCAGTGTTATTCCCATGCAATTCTAATATAATATAATATAGAAAGTTGAAGAAATCATTGTCAAGAGAGCATACAGTGCAGTGTCTGCATTGAATTTGAAGAGCAGCTCAAAAGTCTGGAGCCTTCTTGTATCCAAGATCCAACTCCAGTTTCCCAATCTCAAGTTGACTATCAGTTAAGTCAGAGTGTGACATAAATGTGGTGAAAAGAGCAAAAGACCATCAAGATGTTTTTTTTCCTTTCTTTCTTTACAAAAATATTAGAATTGAATGTACACAAGAAGAGAAAGACATTGGAGAAATAGGGACAAATTCATTGATCTTCGACACATCTCCTACACACAGTCCATATCGCAAACAAAAAACCAAAAGGAAATAAGGATAAGAAGTCTAAGTCTAAGACAGCTAAGAAAAAAAGTCTTGGCTTGACTTATGGCAGCAATTGTTACTTATGGGACGTTCCGTTTACTTTCCCCCAGTAGATAAACCGCACAGTACATACACTCATTGTAGTGTAAGTAAATGGGGTTGATTTCCTTGTTCACAAGCAAAATATACATGTCAGCTTTAACCTTGCATGAAGTTATTTTGTGCAAACATGACACGACTCACACACATGCCAAATTCAACGTATCCACAAACAAACAAACAAATAAAAAGAAAAAAAAGAGTGAAAGAATTGCTTACCTGTAAGTGGTCTGGAACTTTGAACATGTATAAAATCCGCAGATCACAAATACGCATGAAAGTAGATGGTGGAGAAAGCATTTGTTTGCAAACGCAAACATTTTCTCCCGATTTCATTCATTCATTCAAAAAAGAAAGAGTGTTTTAACTTTGAACCTTTGAAACATTCATAAAGAGTTTCCTCCTATGTCAGCTTTTAAGTTAACATACTCTCAAGTTATAGATTGTGCTCTCAAAAGTGAGATGAAAGCTGGAAAGCGGATATCAGGTGGAAATAGGCAGCAGTTTTTTCATTTTTACATACAACCTATGATCATATTATTATATTATATCATATTACATACAGGATGTAGCATAGGTGTGTGTGTGTATATTATGGTATATGATAGTA
>JAQFZZ010000028.1:0-53660 GCA_034696405.1 Isotoma caerulea | reverse complement strand
TTTAAAATAAGTTTTTAAGTTTTAAATTTATGCTTCTGAAGATACTTGGTTATAGTTTTAGTTGTAAAGTTTATTCTTTTTCGCTATGGTAGTAGTAGAAACTAGTAAAGGTACGCTTTTTTGCACATTAAAAGTAACCTAATTCCAGGATAATTCAAAAAAGTCTTGTTCAAATTCATTCGAAAGAGTTCTAATGTTTCAAACCTCATAAAATCTTAAAGAAGGGATTTTTTAGCCGGGAGGATTTAGACCTGGAAATTTTTGATAAATTATTCCATAGTACCTTAAAAACAGAGAAATTGCGTCTTGTAAATGAATAAATTGACAGACTTGGCTGATATTCTATGTCTGATCTTGAGTGACCATTAATTGACAGACAAAAAGAAAAAGATCTGTTTACTTTTAGCAGTTTAATTTAAATTAAATCATTTTCTGTAGGCTGCAACAAATCGTCTTATAAAAAACTCTTGCAAGCATGAGCTGTAAACACAAATTGAAATTCTGAATGATTGATAGTTTTAAGAATCATTATATTAAATCAAGGAGTACAATCATTCACACTTAAACATTTGACGTTGTACGGAAGCACATTAACAATAACTGACACAAATACTCAAGATAAATTTATGGTCGGCTTAGTATTATCTGAAAAAAGTGTAGATTCCAGTCGCCACTTATTTAGCTCATTTTTTCAATATCAATTATCCTTCCATTGTCCTTCTACGCTCTTATCGAAACATAATAAATTACTTAATCATTTAAATAAGCCAAGTTACCATCCGGAAGTAAACTCACTTAATCTCACTTCATCTTAACCCAAAATTTCAAAGTCTTAGAACTAGAATCCTTTTCATCTAAATAGCAATTCAGAATGACCCGAAAGTAATTTAGAACCCATAAAAATGGCATATTAGAGTAAATATTGTACAACCCAAAGCAATTCCATTCCAGTATTTCCAGTAGTTATCTAAGATGACAAAAAACCCCTTGAATTTAGTCTGTTTTTCATCTCAGAAATGACTTGCCTACAAATAACATGCTTTATGCATGACCATTTCTACAGAGCATAACAATAATAATACTCGAACGGATGTACACTTAAAGTAATGAATGCGCTACTAATGGTTGAGTACATTCGAAGATATCTTGACTGATCTTGAGTAAGGTAAACAATCACATATCACATCGCATCAGACGTCTAAAAATTGCCAAATTTGCAATTCAATACATCTTTAAAGTCAAGTAGTCTGTCAGTTTTAACTGTCAGTTGGAAGTTGGAACTTTGAAGAGTTTTCTTCACTCGACTGGAGTGGAAGTCATTCGTAGTTTGAATGAACTGTATCTACAATAAATCTGTTTCACTTATCTTCAGCGTCAGCTTTTTTGAGAATATTATTAGTAAGCAAAAAATATCATCAGTCATAGGAAGTTTTATATCCATTATATAGGTAATTATTATTTGCTGAGACTTTTTATTTGAAAAAAAAATGTTAAGATAAAAACCTTCCTTCTTTTAACTATCGATTCAGAATTCATTTATTTTTCATTGAATATTTTATTTTATATTTCAACAAGTATTGTGAAAAAGTGTATTTAGAATCTGATTTGAAGAGCGAGCAAATTGAACATCCAGGTCATTAAGTGTTAGATAGGGGCAAAAATGCATTAGTTTGCAAATTTCTGGTTTGTGACAGTTTACTTGAGGTGCTTTATTGGCAAAAATGTCAACTGGACTTTGATTTTCAATATGCTGAGATAAGTTTAAACATTGAAAGTAAAGATAAGCCTTATTATAATAGAAAACCTTTTTATTGCTTGGTATAGGACAGGCGACATCCGTTTGCATTTAGAGAAGAACTTAAAATTAAAGAATATCCTCATAAAGCTCGACACTTTAATACATTCTATCTCACAACCTGAAAATTTTACTTGCAAATTTCTAATACCATTACGAACTTCCTTCACATTGCAGAACGGAAAGCGCTACACAGTCATTTACTTATTGCACGCATACAGGAGTCAAAGGATTGAATCAAGCCTTCATTTTCATAGTGATTTTGTTTGTGTTTTAAAATACTTTGTGATATTAGATTTTTTTCTGTAAAGTTCTTGACTGCAAGATTTTGTACAGACATTACATTTTCGTGATGGATGACTGAAGCAAAAAATTTGAAAGGTAAGAAACGTTTGTTTTCAATTTAGCTTTCTGCAAAACATTGATTTTTAGTTCAATACAATTGCAAAACATAAATAATACAACTTGTGTAGGTTTAATTTCAATAATGTGTATCATTTACACAAAATAAAACTAAATTTGATACGAACCTCAAAATAGTCATAATAATAATGGTATATAAATAGAAGCTTTTATTCACTCCATTCATTCCATGGATTTAAATTACTTTACATTTACATTGCATTATCATATTATCATCATGCCTCGCTGCAGTACTGCATTGGCTGACTTTGTGAGTGTTTTTACAGCTTCACATCGGCTTCGTATAAAATTAATCCGTAATGGAAATATATTGCACTTCCATTTCCTGTGGTTTCTGTCCAGAAGGAAAATCTAGTCTGATATTATAAAGAACCACTCATAAATACTTGGATGAATTTTAATTTCGATGTGGACAATATTCAAAAACTCTCATGATAAGATGAAATCGTCACAATGTAAGTTAACATGTACATTTCAAAAAGATTTAACTATACTTAGTTAAAAAGGAACAGAATGACAAACCGTCCTGAAGTCATTATCTTTTAATCCCATGCGTTAATCCAAATAAGAAACAGAATCACAAAAAATCAGCCAAAATTTATGTACCAAGTGTTGTGATTATCGTTACAGCGTTTTTATTTGCATTAGCGAAAATAAGGAAAGAAAAGAGTAGTCCATCCCTTCTGTCTGTATACTCAACTCACGCTACTTTCTGACATTTATTTATTTATGGCGGAAGAAGCTATTCCTTCCTCCAGATCCAATCCATCTCGGATTCATTCAAGGGATTCTTTTTGTTAAATATACACCAGCAGACCATGGTGATAATATATAATAAATAATAGACACCATCACATCGTATCACACCATCATCAACAAAAACACCATCACGAAATGCCATCACAATAGAGTAGAAAAAAATACATCACACAAAAAAGTAGCAATAAGAAATAGGAGAAGTAGTGGAAGTAATAAAACCAAAAATGATAAAACAGAGCCCTTCGTCCTATAAGAAAATATTATTACGCCTTTTTAGGAAAGATGAAAGCATTTTAGAAGCTTTTGCTTTTTCGGTAGTGGTCTGGTCTGCTCTAGTCTGTCCGGTGTGGGTGAAATATGAAATTGAATTGGATTGGTAAAAAATATAGGAAAATGTCTCGGACATGAAGGAAGGAAATGATAGAGAAAATAGAAAACCAGTTTTTCTTTATATTTTTCCTTGTGCAATATAATAATATCCATTTTTTACTCTCGAGTGAATTCCAAGTTGATTACTTCGATGGTTCCTTCTCTGCTTACTAAACAACCAAATTTGTGGAGTCAACCAGAAAATTCAAGCTTGAAAAAAAAAATTTCATTCTTGTGGTATTCGTAATGGACGCATTTGTCTAATTTAAACTAAAACTTTTCTTAATTCTGGGTTAAACCATTATCATATGTTGCCGGAAAACAATTTCGTTAAATTTTCAACTTTTCACCATTCACATCAATACAGCATTCGTATTATTAATTATTACTGTAATTTCTCAATGGATTTAAGACTAGCTTAAAAAACTAGGTACTATCCTGTCAACTTTTATTAACTCACCAACTGTATCTGAATGAATGGTGAAAGCGCTTGGATGGGCAAGCAAAAAAGTAAGTTTAGTTTTTTGAGTTTCCTTTTGTCTTTCATCTGCAGGAAAAAGCTTAAGATTAGAAGTTGTTGGTTAGTGTTGGATGGGAAAGAAAAGTCATAAATTTGGTCCAACTGCTAGGCTGTCCGATCCGATTGTGGCCCTTGGAAAATACCCGATTTAGTTTAGGTAGTACATCTTGGTAATACTGGTGAATGGCAACTGGTATGAGTTGTTGTCACTGTAGTTAGTAATACAGGGGAAATATTATACGGAAGGGTTCGTTCTGGTGATAAGTGGTAGGTACTTTTGGACAGATGCCACATGACGTGAATCTCAATCCGGAAAAATAAAAGTGCTCCACAGGAAGGCTTAACACTCTCTGCTCCGGTGATTCAGGCTTAAAGTGTGTTTTCCCACTTACTTCTTCCATCCCTCCATCCATCCAATGCAACGGTGTTCAATGTCGAATGTTAAAATTTTTATCCCTTCCGTATGGACACACACACGATTTGACTCACGAGACCAAGCAAATCTCATATCAAATACTCAACACAAGATAAGATAACTTTCTCTCTAATACTTCCGTCCAAAAAAGTTTCAAACTTTTAGAGAGAAAAGCTTAAAGGAAATAGGAATTTCATTGGAATCGTAAAAATCGAAATGAAGTGTTGCATGCGGAAAACTTTTAACTTTACCATCTTTCAGCTTAACCCTATTACTCCCTTCAGATATCATATCATATCATTCATATATAGATCCAAGTTCCAAATGGCCACCCCAGGAAGTTAAGAAGGTTAAAAGTTACAGCCAAAGGCTTACATCTTTATCGGATTTTGCATACTGCGTAAATTCCATATATCTCTCTTTATATAGAATTATCAAACTTTTCAAAATGCTTTTATACTTAAGCCCAAATCCACATAAAAATTCAGCTCTTACCAAAGTGAAATATAATATTATGTAAAACCAAACAGGGTTCGTTACACTGCAGCAGCAGGGGCATTGTTATATTGGATAAGCATTAAGAAGCCAAATTTTCAAAGAGAAACAATCAAACGATACGCATTTGTGAGTGAATATCCATGCAGAAAGCAAGCAAACACTTGAACGATACGGTTGAGATTTTCAGATGGTTTACAGTGATCATTTAATATAATAACAATATAAACAAAGTGTTGGTTGGTTGGTGGTCTGGTCTGGTGGTCTGGTCGTTTGTAACAGATAAAGAACTTAAGACTTTTAAAACTGCTCTGTTTCTGATGAAGAGATGGAAGTCACACTCTAAGAAGGGGAAGATCAAGCTCAAATTTGAAATTCAAGGAGAGAATTTCGCAAATAAAATGAGATTCGATTTGGTTTCCTCTCATCTCCAACCATTCGTGTAGAAAGCTTCATAAGTGCACAAGTATATACACTGACACCATGGGGATACACAAAATGGCACTCTTGGGTTGGATTGTTAATGTACTTTTGGTGCATGGTAAAATGATTCGAAGGAAGATGAGCAGATAGAATGATGATACGAATTTGTATTATTATTCAGCTATCTCTAAACTTGACTTGTTTGAGTGGAATGAGAATCGAGAAATCAACATTCTCTGTTTATTTTGCAGATGAGATCAGCTAAGTTTTCTTTATACTTGACTATTTCTACCTCTCTATAGAGCTTCCGGATGTTTTGAAATCTTTTCAGTCAAACCCTTTACTCTTACAACATGGGGAAATCCTAAGTTAGAATGGAGAAAGTGAGTAGAGCTAGATTTCCTAAAATGAATCTAAATAAGTTGACATCAGCCGTTGCGTAGCGTTAGCCCCCTATGCACTTAACCTAATCTCAAGCTGAAGATGTACATTTGTGGGAAATTGGTAAGATTGGATTTGGCTGAGGGGGACAAATTACAAATCTGTTCAGATAAATAGGAAGAGAGAGAGAGAGAGAGAACTGAAACTGATCACAAGATTTGTACACTAATATTATTTCTAGAGAATTTCATTAGGATTCCTTTCCTAGGGAGATAAATTTATTTGATCTTTTGATACAAAATCATCATTGAACGAAATGCCAGTAGTCTTTTGCAGGTTCAAGTATGCGGATTTGAGGTTGAACTGATAATTCTTTCCTGTTACAATTACAATACAAATGAGAATTACATATGGATGTGAGGAATTAGTCATCATTTGATCCGAAACTTTTTCCTTTGATTTACAACAAATACAAAATTCCTAGGTAAAAACTAAAAGGAATTTCTGTATAGTATCATCATCATGATTGTGTGGTTGGGGTAGATTTATGCTATTTCTGGTAGTGAAACTCTGACAAATTACATTGTACTCTACAATCTACAAACAGTGAACTAGAACTATAGAGAGAGAAAGAAAGAGAGTGAGACTCGACAGACATTTCAAGGGAGGAGAGATGAAAAAGTCTTACTTAACTTATGGGTAAGGTTGAAGTATAGTCTGCTAACCTAAGCAAAAAAGCATTAAACATTCCCCTAGCCGGTAATTTTGCGGATCACCAATTGAGACAAAACCATTCTGCAAACAAATTGTCCAGGCGCACCTCCAGGGTATCAATCTCATCTCCAAATCGTTTGTTTTCACAACCCCAAGTGACAAGTTCACAACTAGGACTTTCCCTCTAACACTTGGCATTGATGACATCCATCCTATATACACTATACAAGGATGATTATCCGATACAGATGATATAATATAAACTAAAAAGAGAGAAAGAGATATCAAGGTAAATTTTTAAAAGTCAGTGCAGTGGATGGAATAAAGATAGACAGGATCCATTGGGTAACTTTTTACAAGATCGTATCAAAAGTAGGCAGTAGGTATTAGGTAAGTCTCCAGGCTGAAGTCTCAATGGGGCAGTATATATACGAGATATTATAATATTATCCAGAGTTTAGTTAGGTAGGAGGATGTGAAAGTGTCTGAATAGTTGGCAACTGGAGTGGAATGCGAAACAAATGACATGAATAATGAAACAAGGACAAGTTACTACTCTCCTGAAGATTTAATAGCAGTTAGACAAAATACGAAGGTTCGTCTAATCCACAACTATTATTCTCCTAGTCCAATCCAATTTACTCTGACATATCTAGAAAGCAAGATTTACGAATTGCAATACAAAGGAACAAAATTCGATGAAATCGACCGTAAACTTCTCTTATGTTTCATAGCTACAGTTCTACCCTACTGTTGACTGTGTATTCAGTAACTGTTTGGGAGAATCATCTCCATATAATATAATATTATTATTCAAATGTAGTCAAGTCAAACATTTCAAGTAGAGTGTCGGATGAACGGATCCAATCCTATCGTATCATTACTTTTATAACTATCCAATTTTCTTCATTTGATACTCATCATCCTTTCTTCTATTTCCCCTTGTAACTCCTCTGATATTCTTTCTTAGATAGATAGAATGCTCTTGATCGGTTAAAGCAATGTGTAATAAAAACATTGATTGCGTTTAAAAAAAGAAAAAATAGTCAATTTATTCCACAAAAGTTTATTTTTAGAACATTTCATTGATTGTGATGATGATGTAATGAGAATCATCGTGAGAAAATTGACATTCGGTTTATTTCTGTGAATTTATTTAAAGGTCATAATCTCACAATAGATAATGCAAAACCTTAAACAAATCTCTGAATTTTATTGTGAACTTACAACATGACAATTTCATTTTCATACAAATTAAACTAGAGTCTATTGAAAAAAACATTTTGCAACTGACTGATTGCAAAAACATCATTGTAATCAGGTAAATTGCAAACATTGCAATTTACCTTAAAATATTTTTAAAATTTCTTTCCGTCTACCTTGATTATTCAAAGAATGACGATTGGATTAAGCTTTTAAAGTTGATCGAACCTTGGCTTGGTTTACAATTTACAATATATAAATTTGCATCATCAATGAATAAAGTCGTGTTGGTAAAAACCTTCATTGAAGTTCAAGACGAATCAGATTGTGAAAACAAAAGTCATAAGTTTGACAATAAAAAGGTTATATAAAAGTAACTACTCACACTCCACTGCTACCAAACCAACCACTAAGGGTCTTTCTTCTTCAACTATTATTAAAATGAGAGAACAAAAGAAGAAAACTCAGCACGGTTGTGTATTACGCTTTGAACTGTGAAATGCTTGTAACTTTTTGTAAAGGCAACAATTGAGTCATTATTTGCACAGTTGTCGTGATTTAACTCCCTACTTTTAACACTTTGTGCAGAAATTAAATTCACAAGATTATACAACTTTTTTCATACATTTTTGCTTCAGTAAATAAAAACTTAAGTTGCATTTCGCTTTGTCCGATTATTTCCATCCGGTTGGAGGTGCTTGAGCTTAAAAATATTCAGATTATCAGTTTTGTCTATCGACTATATTATTTTATTACAAAGAAGCAGATGTCTTCTTCCAATCAGAATAATATTTTTTGATCACTCAAGCTTGAGAAATCAACACGTAACATAAGTTGTTACCTTTGAGCATTAATAATTAGGATAAGTACCGCACATTCTTGCACCTCATCTTTACTCGTAGTTTTTCTGTGAGCGTAAGCCTTTAGACGGAGACGAAAATGGTTTGAAGTTTGACGTAGGTGGAGGTAGCAATTCAACCATGAAAAGCTGTCTGGGTCTCGACAACCTTAAAATACCTTAATTACAAATCGTGCACATCTAATTCCATCTTGATTCCATATGAAGATGCAAACTGCAGTTTTCTAGCGAAGAAAATCTGCGAAATGTATTTGTTTGGCATCTGCAAGGTTTACACTATTACACAACACCTGTTCTATTGTCTCAAATGATCTTAATACAATATGAGTGCACGCAAATGTTGCAAGATGAGAATGCATAAAATTTATGCACACAAGTGAAATTCCCACGGATGCAACATGCCGATTTGTCTTCTATAAATAATGTACATTGTAAAGAGTACAGTTACGTTATTTGTTCTCCATGAGCTCAGCAATTATTCCAAGTCGGAAGTGAAAAGTTGAATTGCCTCTTCAAAAATGCATTGAGATTCTAAACGTTATATACCTTGCTAAATCATTTGCACATTTTGCATTAGATACAAAAGGAACTCTGATTTAATAAACCAAAGGTTTATTTTTATTGATAAAGCAATATTTTTAATTCCTAATTGGAATTCTTTTGAAATCTTTGATTATGTACCAATCTTCTCAAAAACAAATAACCTGTACTATTCATACAGCTAACTTTAAATAAGTATGATAAAAAATTGCAATCGGTCAAAACTTGAAACTGTTCATTAATATCTTTTAACGATTACACCGATGACCCAAGGTGATAACATTCATTTATTGGAATGATGCAGATATAATTTAATTAACTAAATAACAGCATTTTTTACATTCTCTGTCTATAGCACAGAGGCATCTGAATGAAACCGAAATGAAAACAAAATCCCATTCACTTTTATTGCTTTATTCCTTCCGCAAGGCTGACTCAATGAGATTAGATGTGGAAATCATACTTTTTAAGATATAAAAAATTGTAGTAAGATTAGATAAGATTCTCAGATGTAGAAAGATTTCTCAAACAAAAAATTACAGTTTGAAACCTTAAGTAAAGATAAAGTATAAGATTTGATATGTCAAGGACTTTGAAAATGCTATAACTAACAGAGCGGAAAGATTATCTAGTTCATTCTACTGTAATAATGTATTATAGTACACACTTTCTTTACGCATTTGCTCTCAAGTTCATCACTCTGTGCTGTTGATAAAAGTTTTCAACGATATTCCACAAAACTTTTAATCTATTTTTTGTTACGTAATTTTGAAAGACTTCCAACTAATCGACCAAAAAGTAATAAGGCATCTGCACATTCGAGTTGTGACAATTTGCAATATGCAAATCACAATATTCTAATTTCTAATCAAAAGTCAATGAGAAAAAAGAGCATTCTAAATCTAAACCCAAGTCAACATAAAAGATCACGAAATTTGACTTTGATCTCGTTTAGAATATAAATCCGAATTGAAAAAGTTTATTAAGAGAGATAATAATAATATCCACAAGCTCCCATTCTTTCCCAATCTTTTTATTCCCTCCTACCTTTTTTGTCATATGCACGCATGTAAGTTTTCGTAAAATGTTCTATAAAAGTTTAATAAAATGTTTAGAAGTTGAGTCAAAAGTTTAATCAAAGCTTTTAGTTTTAGGCACATTATTTGCACTATAATTCCGCCTCTCTCTCTCTCTTTACTTAACGTTTAATGTAACACTTTTCCATACTTTTCTTTCTTATGAAATGGACCGCAAATGTGTCTCCAGCTCATTTGAAAACCGGCATTACTAATCCTCGAAACTCATTCAAGATTCTGCTTGAGATTTCATTTTAACGTCGTTCACAGCATGAAGTCTTTCTCTCTTCAATCCATTTCATAAGAAAGATATTTAGCTTAGGAAATCTTAGTGATAATGGGCAACTGCTTGTTCTTAACGAGTGTGGAATCTAAAAGACCAACCACATCTGGTTCAGACTGGTTGAATGCTAAAAGGTGTTTATTTAAGAGATCACACATTTTGACTTTATCTCCAGGAATGAAATTTACATAAGAAATTGAGTGAAATGAAATGAGAATAGCAAAGTGTGTTCTCTTTCTTCTTAAGGGCTTTTATCAACGTTTGATATGGACATTTTCTCTACTTATTCTTAGACATAGTTGCTGTTTCATTTCGTAAACTCCCTCAAGTCTTTCGAATTCAACGGATAAGAAATTATACGTAAGAATAAAGTAGCTGAAACGTAGCCCACTCACCTTTTCACTATTTTAACTTTCAGACATTTCGCCTGGGATTTGAGATCTAAAATGTTAATGGGACTCAATAATTTAAATTTATTTCCAAGATATTAAAAGCATTTCATCATTGCTAAGCAATATTCACAAAAGGAATCAACGGATTATGGAAAACGAAATACTTTACGTAACAACATCACTCATTTTGTTTTCATATAATTTTAGTTTAGGGGGCTAAGTTGCATAAAGTCTTTGAAGCAAAACTTTAAAAACATATCAAAATTTAAAATACTTATTCATACAATTTCTTCACAAAATGTACAGTTTGAGTTTAAACGGGAATTCATTCAGTGTTGTCTTTGAGAAGATTTAATGTTGTTTTTTACAGCCCATGCAATTTCCAAATGAAACTACCTGATCCATAAAAGTCGCAATAATATAATAAAAGTATGTACTTAATTCATCCCATAACTTTCATATGCAATTTGATACCGTTACTTACACAGATAGATCTTTGCTGTCTTGTTACTATAAGTCTCTTGGCAGTGACAGACACGATGTCGTCTCGTGCTTATTTGCATATTATGTCTACCTCGTGTAGTTACATGAAATTACTCACACAGTATTCACTCAGAAGACAAGTGTCAGATGCAATTTCAGTTTAACTTGGCTGTTAAAAAGAGTTAATTTAATTTACTTTGAAACATAATATTTCTCCATGCGTCATGTCGTCTGCCTACCTAATGTAATAAAACCTAAACCGTTTTAACTCTTTTCTTCAAGCTGAGACGTTCCTTGATGATGAGAATTTCATTTACTGGGCGATGTTTGTTTATTCAAAAAAGAGATAATTAAGAGAGACAAGCACACTGTGTTATTTTGCTCTGGAGAAAGCACCTACTACCTGTTGTTACATTGATGAAAATTTCTTTGTCTAAACATAAATCATGCTCTGGATTTTTGTATGCTTCATCTTATTTTTAAAAAATAAGACTACAACAAAGACAATTAAAGAAAATGCGTAGTCAGGAGAATTAATTTACATTTCTATTTGAAACTCAAGGACTTAAAATGGAATCTGTTTTTAAGAATTTAACAACTAGCACATGTTTTAAAACGTGATTTCAATTAATTATCAAATCAAGAGATTTTTTATATAGAAAAGTTAAATTACTTTCACTTCCACTTTACATCGCTTTGATGTGCAGTATGTATTTCTGCTTCAAACCTTTTCAATTAAATAAATAATTAATTAATTAACTATCCCCATTGTCACATATAATTATGAACAGAACAGTAAAGAGAAGCGTTTCAACTGTTTCAACTGACTTATTAATTCAGCCCAAAGGATTTCATTAGGACAGAGTAAATAAGCTTTGGACTAACAAGTAACTGCTGGTAGTGCTATCACATTAAAAGTATCATTCAGTCTATATAGAAAGGATAAAGTAAGACAGGAGAACGGGTAAAGTAATTAAAGAAAAGATGTGATACATACATATTCATGATGAAATCCCCGTGAGTGAAACACAAGATAACTAAACTCACAGCTTCTCAACTTGCTTCCATTTTCCAGACTCTATTTGAAGGAAACTCATCCATCCCAATCCACACTTTTGTTGACTTTATTTCTAATCCTATTTACAATTAGAGACTATTGAGCAAAACCCTCTCAACAATTGTCTCCAGATCAATAACCAAGATTACCAATTACAAATTACAATTATATAATTATATAATATAATATTATCAATAGCTTACGAGAGTGTTATGAAAAGCTAGCTAAGTTTAACAATGCTCCGGATTACTTTTCGGATTCGTATTAATTTGCACCTATGTGTGTTTTCATAATAGGCAGAAAGTAAATCCGTGTTATTTGAGACGGGATAATTTGAGCTTGGAAGTTGGATTTTGGATGTTGGAACTCAATTATAATCATCTGATAATTACCTTCGTTTCTACATACTACTACGTATGTGTGAGAAGAGTCGTAGAGGCAAGGTATAATGTAATTCACCTAGCCAAAATCAGGTTGGTAGAATAGATTTCCTAAGGGTTTTACCTTTGGCTCTCAACATAAGCAAACCATACATCTGCAGTTCAATTAAGTACTTTGGCTCTGATGCATTCATGATGATGATGTTTTCGCTTTAATACGCTACAAAGCCAAATAGGATTTTACTCCCCGAGCTGACATGTTTTGAACACCTAATGTCTAATACTCCATATCTTTTACCTTAGAAAATGCTAAAGATAGTCTCTTCTAGGCTTATTTTTTATCATGGAAGGATTCTACTTAACAATACTAATATGGTACGGAGTTTCTTCCATCATAGTACTTAAAATTTCCATAGGAAATTAACGAACCTTAAAGATTCAGTTTGATACAGTCAACAGTTTGATTGAATACCGGAAAATCAAAGAGAATGTTAACGTTAACTAAATCCCGAATACATTAGACCCAATGGAATTATATAAAATCTCGCCCACATTATATTCCTTTGAAGGGTATTTTTTCTTGACGTCCTTATCCTAAGTCTATGTGCATACACCCACACATGCACTCATATTATATGAAATTGATCCGTCGTATAGTAGTACTAACTGAATTTTAGTAAGTCTTGACTTAAATGAAAATCCTGAAGAGAGAAAGTCAGTAAAAAGAATCTGCCTCGCTCCACAGTCCACACTAGGTGAACTTTTTTTTGTGGAAAACACGCACGTTCATTTAGAATGGGTTACTTTTTTCTAAACGTTTCTAGGAATTGTATTTTATTCTTCTATTGTAACTACCTAACCCTCTAGGTATGTCAACATAATAATAATATACCTGGTTGATACTGCCATGCCATGCCATACCACTGGGACTATGTCACTCTACTGAATTCAGTCTGCTGCTCTGTGGTTTGAAAGTAAATGGGCGAAAAGCCCTTGTGTAATGGAAGTTAAGCTCTGACTCAGTGAACTGAACACGCGACGGGTTTAATTCGCAATAAAAGGAATTACTAATCAAATAACCAATTCAGTTCAACCCTCTCCGGTCTCTCTTGATGTTATAATAAACTAAATTCGTGGCTTGGTTTGGCTTTTGCTTCTCCATTTCTAACTCTAACAGAGAATCTCATAAAGTGCACTGGTAAAGAAAGAGAGACAAAAATGATAAAAATTGAGATTGTTTTAATGGGAAGGAAAGAAGTTGAAAAAATATTGCAGGGAAAAGCAGTAAAATAATTATTGCTTGGCAAGGGTAACAGTCAGTGTCAAGTGGTTGGTATGGTGGTGTGTGGTACAGAGATACCCTTTTCTCTCAGGGAAAGTAGGTAGTAGTAGGATGTAATTTGTTATTATGTTCCGTAACTCTCTCAATGTGTTTAGCTCGAAGGGCTAAAGCGGTTAAGTTCCCCTTGAATGAAATACAGATAATAATGGTTTGTTGGTTGCCCGTGCTGCGGTACTCTACCTTTTCTTAACGCAGTCATAATTTCTCTTCTCCCTTCCATTATGTCACTCTCAGCCAGACTATTTCCAAAGTAATAATCCCATACGTACTTACCTTCCCACTTTCGAACTGTGGAAGTCTCAAGAGACCTACCAACTGGCTGGAGTAACTAACATATTAAAATCTTCCCTTAGCATTATAGGTACATTATGTAACAACCTAAGTCCCGGAAAAGTCATTATATTTATAATCTGTGAGGGAGGGAAAATGATGTGACTTAATTAATGTAAAGATGAAAAATAGTACTGTAATCATGATATGTTGACTTATGATAATAATTATAAAGTTATATAATTGCCTGGCTGGTAGTGATCTGGTCTGGTAGTCCGTTCGGTTACTCCTAGAAGTTCATCGGAATTCGCTTGCAAGCATGAAAATATTATAATATTATAAAAGACATGGTGAAAGAAAAGATATGATTTATTTAATTGAGGTGAATGGTGAAAGTCATTCGACTAAAGTCTATAATTTTTCTTCCCCCATATGTTTTGTCACATAAGCCATCATAATTATAAAAATAGCAGTAGAGATATACTTAAATATATTTCTGATGATCTCATGATATGAATGATAGAACATCCTTATCTCTGCAGACTGCAGGTACATCCTTCACAATGGTTTACTATACTCGTTTTACTACCATAGCATAGCATACCATACCACACACTAAAATTTATTTCCATTCTGAAAACTCTTCTCGTATGAAACTTGAACCTGAAGGAGAGAGAGTAGAGGCAGTTGTGTTACCTCAAACCGTAGATTTGTGTGGTATGATAAGAGCCCTAAAATAAAACTAGTTTTTGTTTCTAACAAAAGTTGCTTTCAGCAAATTGGAACAGTGCGACTCTGAAGTGATCCTTTTTAAGTTTTTAGGCCAACGATGTTTAAGTGGTACACAGTTTGCTTTCACTATAAGTTTATAAAACACAAGGTAAAAGTAAAAGCCATAGCCAAAAGGCTTGGAGCACATGCAGAGGGAACTTGAGTTAAGGTACTTGTACTTTTCAAGGTAAATGGATGTTGGTTTGGTCTCAATTGAGACAAAAGATAATATGAGGTATTTCCTCAGAAAGATCACAATGAGAGATACGGATTTCCACTGCAAAAAGCAAAGCAAAGCAATGTTCCTATGATATGATAACATATGAAGACCTACCACACTATTCTATTACTTATTATTACTAACACAAGCACATACGATACGGTACCTTTCTTTTAGTGATAAGTTAGATGATACGTATGGCATTATGATGATATGATTACACAATGGCCAGAGGAGAGGGAAACTAAACCACAGAGAGAAAAACTACCTAAGAGCAAAGTGTGAGGCATTAACATTAGAAAGTAAAAAGAAAGTAAGGAAAGCTTTTGATGATATAAATATAGTTTGGATTCTCCGAGGGTGATCATCATCATTAACATCATCATGAAGAGTATGTAGTATGGATATGGAATGGACGGTCTGCTCTACAATCTAGAATACTTTACTACTTACTTACTCCAGAGAAGCATTCATTGTCCAAATCCCAAAGTAGTCAGAGGAGTTAGTGTATAGTATAGTATATAAAAGTAGCGGAAAGAAAAGAAAGAAAAAGAAAAGCGAATAGATTTTTGCCATAGTATTTGTAGTAAAGCTCACATTATTATTTTGTCGGGAATAATACGGGTACTATCTATCTGTATGTCCATAGTGTACACAATTCCTTACTTACTGTGCATCATCACATTCACATAGGAGGGTAACTATTAGAATGGGAAAAGAATCGATCAGCATGGGCAAAATAGAAACCCACACTGACTTGGTACTTGCTTCTTCTACCAAGTATACAAACTAACTACTTACCAAGTTTATGGGTACAAGTGTAGAAATACCTTACATTATACAGATATGCGCTGGCTGGACTGATCATAGTATTATATACATCAAGTAGTAGAAGTAAGTGCTACGCTACGTATTCGATACGTAAGACACATTGTAAATACTCAGTATTTAAAGGACTGAGTAGAAAGACAGAGAGTGAGAAAAAAGAATGGGAAAATACCCGGGTTGAATCGGGGCTCTTTGCCCTATTCGGGTAACCAAGGGGAAAGTCTACTGTATAATGTACATTAAACCTATAACAGCTTTAGACTATACCACAAAACTCTGATTGTCTATACTGCTGACTGGCTTGGCTGGTATGGAAGTGAAATGCAAGGTGGATGTGGAATTGTAGACTAGTAGACTATAGAGAGTAGAAATGCAAGTAGAGAGGGTAAGTTTTTTCTCCGAGACTCTGAAGCATGCTCCCATGTAACAGAGATCTCAAGTTTCTCTCTTTCTCTACTTTTCCCTTCTTCCCTAACATACAAATAAATGTAGTTACTTACTTACTTGGTAGGGAGATAGATAGAAGAAGAGTATATCTTAAAATAGGCACTAAGCAGTAGCACATTCAGAAGTTGCACTAACTGATATAAATAGGCTCTCTCTCTCTCTACTATAGAGTGAGAAAGTGCTTTCTATTTTGAAAGTATAGAAGACCATCCTGTAGTTGTAAGTACAGAATCTCAGGTCTGGTCTAGAACACAGCAGATAAATATATATGCCTATAAGTTTATGATGAGGGTGTACATACGTACTATGCTGGTATGGTTGGTGGTACATGCTTCAGACTTCAGTTCGTTGCATTTCATACTTACAAAGAATAGTGAATGCATTAGATAGAGTAGAGTAAAATAGTAGAAAGTGGTGTTCCTCGGTCATACTTACTAAACTACACTGGGTTCGTTTCGTTTCGTATGATCGGATCAGCTTTCCCTTTAGTTAGTGGATTGGATTGGATTGTATAAGTAGAAGGAAGTGAGTCTTATTCATACTTCAGTTAACCACTGGCTTTCTTCCTATTCCTTTCTCGTCTCTCTCTCTCTCTCTGAGTTCTTAACCTTCGTCTAAAAGTTCCTCTCCTAGTCAGTCAGTCAGTAGTGAAAGGTGCACCAACCAAACCAGAGTAGAGATAGATAGATACCTTACGTAACAAGGGAAAACATCCGCATTCAGTCTGACTAATACCGGACTAGACTGGTACGACCACCAATCCACTGAATAATAATATAACTAATAATAATGATACGGTCGACAAAAATATAAAAAAAGTCAGCAGAAAAATCTTATATTTAAGATACGATTTTTTTCCCAAGCTTTCATATAATATATCTTATAGTTAGGTCGGTCAATGTTAAATGTGGGTCTATTTACCAACTAAACCATATCAAAGGATAGACATGGTAGACTTTTCACCTGCTCACCCCAATCAAAGACTAAAGTATACAAGTATCATGCTCTTCGAGGGCTCTTACTCCGACCGAACGAACCGAACAAATGACTCTTACTAGTTACCTTTACGTTATCATCACTGCTTCGATGCTACCAAGACTCATTTCCAATACGGTGGTCGTCCTACACCTACCTACTTGTTAGTACTTACTTCTTATATACGCGAAACCTTTCTCCGGCTTGATGCAGTCAAGCTAAAGTGACCGAAGAGGTCGGAACTCTCTCTGTGTGTGCTTTTTTTGCACTTGTGGTCTATCTTCTTACCTTTACGTAAAATTAAATTCATTTTGGATACTGAGTACACAAAGCAGTCAGTCAAGGATCTTAACTAAAAACATTTAGAAATATTCTGTGAAGTTTAACTTTCACTTAACTCTTATAATATTGTATTGCGAAGAAAGTGAAAATTACTGTTTTAGTTGAATAATTTAGAGCAGATTAGTTGCTATTTACGACCATAGTTTCTTCAATAGAAGTGTTTAAGACATCCGGAAATAGTCATACAGCATACTTTCTATCTCTCATCAAATCAACCACAATAATTTCTTCTTGCTCATTCTAAGGTAAATAAAGATAAACACGTGTGTGCAAAAGAAGTATGGGTAATCTAATGTAATTGCGTAATACTCGGTCCCTAAAACCCATCACATATGCAAATGAAGGGTTGTTACTTCTAAAAAGCTTTAGATGTTTCAATCCCATCATTTGAAATTTGAATGATAGAGTTTGGAAAATAATCCATATAATTTAACCTAATCAGTATCAATTTAGACATAAATGAGATAGCGGAATGTAAAACCCTGTAATCCAAAGAAGAAATTACTTTCCGGCTTTTCCTTTAAATTTAAGATACTTATACCCTCATATTTTTCATAAATAATTTTAATTTTAACGTATGTATAAAATAAAAATCACTATAATCTTTTCCCTTTTTGTTTATTTACAGAGAAACTATATGAAGCCAAGCATCATAACCTTCCTACTCAAGCCAACAAGGCAGATGCTTAATTAAGATCATTTAATGACTAAATGGACTTCATTCTAAGATAAAGACAGCAAACTTAGATCGTTGTTAAGAAATGGAGATTTAGTTTTTGACTAAAAACCGAGATTTGAATTGGGATGAGTGTGGCAATCCACATCCCTCGCAAGGGTTTTAGTCAAAGTCACGAGTGAAAGTAAAAGCAGGCGTCGGAGGATTTCGAGTGAAAGTCCGTTTCATCTCTTGGAAATTGTAGTGGAAGCAGGAAAGAGTACTTTTACAACATCAACACCATTACACATTATAATCCCTTTACAACTCACACTTCCAACTTGCAAACAAACTCCAATGTATAAGGTAAGCAAAGAAAAGCAATAAATAAGTCAACCCTTACTCTATTTTACTATGCACGAAATCCATGCAATTCCATCTCTATATCTACCTTTTACTCTTCTTTCATTTCATTGCATTATTGCATAATTGCTACTGCTAGTATTGCTTCTAGTATCCTTTCCCTATGACATTATGACATGACATGACATGAGAGAGACGCGTTAGCCTCTCCTATTAAATAAATATGGATAGATTTATCTAGGTGACTGATTTTATATTGCGTCATAAAACAAAAGCTTTTATTCTCTTATTGCATAAATGAATTTGAAGCATTTACTACACATCAAGGGATAGGAATAGGAACACTTTGAATTTTGCAGTGTAGTAAAGTATGCAAAACAATTTTGATAATCAATTCGAAATGAATTGCCATCGTAATTTTAGTCTAACTTAAGAGCTTTGAGATTTATGCTAGCTTGGCTATAATCGTATCAAACGAATACGAATTAGACTGTCGCCACTCCACTCCACACACCGATCAATCACTCGAGTCAATCCACCAGTTAAACTCATCCTCATTTTCATCATCGTCATCATCAGAAGAAGAAGAGGAAGTTGCATCCAGTTCGTCAAAACCTTCCGGGAGTTGTGGATCAGGGTTTAAGTAAAATCGGCTGAAGATGTTTTGGTCCGAGTCGTTCCAGCCCAGATGTTCCTCCTATGAATAAAATAAAGATGAATTTTAGGAAAAATTTAAGTACCTAACATCCAACACAGATCATAAAGAAGCTTACACTTACACTATAGCTGTAGTTTGATCCAGGTGGTCCGAAAATCCTCTTATTTATGCGCCTTCGGTACACAGCCAAGTAGTCCCGCATCATCCGTCGCTCTGCCATGGTCTGCTGTGAAACTTCAGTGATCACATCTGGTCGATCAGTTACAGGGACTGGGGGTAAGGCGGATGCTGTTGCTTGCGAATCTCCCACAGAGGAATTAGTCGCTACTTCTACTTCCGGAATGGGGGATCCAGTAGAAAATGCAATGTTCATCAGACTTTGAGACAAACGCGGTGGGGTATAGGTATAGGTTGGATCCTTAACAGTACCAGTCAATGTGGTCAGAGATTTGGCCCATGGTTGTGAGCTGGTCAAGATTGCTCTTCCCTTTTTGGTGGAAGCTGTTCGACTCCCTCCTTTACCACAGGCGTACATTGTCCTTGGATCTGAGTTAAAACAGTTTAAAAGATTTATTTACTTAATGCAAAATAATTACATTTTAGTGGTTTGAAAAACCAATAAAAAACCTAATGCTACCTAATAAATAGGGAAAAGCTTCTTACCTTCGGGACTCTGTAATCGACAGCAATAAAATCCCAAAACTTTGTGTAGTTTCTTCCAATTTTGCGAATTTGGCAGAGACAAAAATGAAAAAATCTGAATTTTGATTGCTTTCAACTTTTTACTTTCATGATTTCCTTGCTAGTGTACATGTTTTACATAAAGATTAAGTTTACATTGGTTACCAATGGCTATAAATTAAAAAATAAATTTAAATTCACACTTATTCACATAAAAAATCATCATTAATTCAGATGTTGTATTGTTCCAGTCTGTTCTTTGTTGGCAAACATTTATTGTCATCATGCCCTCTTAATTATTTTGGAATTTTGGAAACAGATTTTCAATGTATTTTATCACTAATCGATTCATTTAAATGCCACCTAAACTTATGTAAAAACTACCCTTTTTGAAAGTTTTATTTCAGAAATTTCATGATTCTAAATATCCACGCCTTACAATACCCCAATGTGGCTGCTTTCGCTTATAACTTTCCATTCGTACTCCAATTAGTTAACACCTCATGTTCATTCTAAGGTATTGCTAGTAAATACCCCTAAAAATAAAAACGTTACCGGTCGGTCATCAGTGCGTGGTGAAAATAAAAGTGATTTTACCCTCTTTAAATTCCACCGTTGAGATTTATAGCCTCTAAATTTTCTACTCATACTTCTCACTATCAAAACTTTTCATCCGCTTCAGTTAGACTTATCGTAAGAATTTCCTTTGGTAAAGCTTTGCTCAAGGAAAGCAAGTGTGAAAAATACTCGAGTATAACTATAATACCCCCATGTAATAATAATAAGCTACAACAGCTAGTAACTCTTTCTGGTTAAATAATCTCCGAAAACGAAGGCGCATTAACAATAAATCATGCGACATGTGCGGCTGCGACGATGTGTTTCAGAATTGCCGAATAGCATGACAAAGCTTCGGAAAATGTCTTTTATAAATATATTCGCCATCTCAATTGACACACATATTATATTGTTTAATGGAATCGCAACCCACATCTGCTGTGCTACTGTACCGTTCCACTATAATAATATTAGAAGCACTAACCCTTATAGATGTAAACATACAGTTAGGTTTTGCTTTGCAACTTTTAATATATGAACTGTGAACGACTTTCACTCTGAAAGACTACTTGCCTCTAGAGAGAGATTTAAGCCAAGAAAATAATAATATCCAAAGGCTTTGTCCACTTTTCGGGTTTGTTTGGCTAAGAGGTTTGCTTGCGTACACAACACAGCTTTTGCATTCAAGAACCTTCTCTACATTCTTTGAAAATAGTACGGAAGGAAATTTACTGAAGTAATCATAAAACACAATCGAATTCAAAAAATGCATTATTATTTTATTTCTATTGTTGTCACTCAATGCATGTAGCTAGCTTGTGGTAAGGTTACATTACATAAACCATAGGAAAGAAAAAAATAAAGTTAACATTCTGCCTATTTTTGTGCGGATTTTCTTGATACTTTACTTAACTCTAGTTCTATAACAAGGACGACTTTCACTGGTTGATGTTGATGACGATGTTATTATTATTTATCCTATAAATCAAACTGTTGTTAGTTGGATAAGAAACTTGATACGGGAAGAAAGAGAACACTTGAAAAGTTTCCTTTATTTTGAAACTACGCATAAAGTCAGAACTTTACCATTACTTAAAATTGCTTTAGTTTACTTCTCATCCATTTGTTTTGTTTTCTTGTCTCTTGTCCGAGGTTAATTAATTGAAAGAGGGATTTCACCCTTGGGCATTGATCATCACAGTTAGAGAACTTACTTTTACCTCGATAACTATAACTATAATGTACCATCCGTTCTACTACTATCTATTTACAATGTGTAGTCATTTTGACTGATGATGTTGATGTTCAAATTCTGCTAATTGTATTCCATATAATATTTTATTGCAAAGGAAAGGTATCAGCTAGCATACAAAACACTAAACATTTGGCTACAATTTGAAATTTCAATAACCTCTTTCATACTCTGGTGATCCTTTAGAGTTCGGACAAGTGCCTCTTATTCGATTACAGTATTAACTTCATTGTTTGTTCAACTTTGTTCAGTTGAGAGTATAATCTAGTGGTAAATAGTTTGAAACAACTTTCACCAACAAAATAATTAATCTGTTGTCTATTAGCCCACAACAATTTGTTGGTTAAATAGTTCACATTTTGTACTTACTGTGGTCGTGTAGTAAAGAATGACATGGGGTCTATTGTTTTGTTTTACTGTTTTAGTGAGATTATTAAAATACTTTGTTGAGTATGTTGTTCATCTTCATGAATTGGAAACTTTTCCTTCCTTAGCTAATGGATGCTCAATGAGTTGGATTAAGACAGGGAAAGTTTGTATACTCAACTACTGTATGTACTGTTTCACCTTTAAAAACTACTACAGAGAAAGCATATATTCTTTCTTTATATCATTCCTTTAGCAAATCCTTATTTAAGTGTTTTCCTCGAAAGTCTCATTGCATCCTTATGTATATAGTACAGTGAGTGGGTTTCTTATCGTAAATGTTTTTTCTTCTGTACATTTAGCAAAAGTGCAGACCGTGTCGTAGGCGTCCTATAGACTGGTGAATTTTTACTGCTTTTTCATTAGACTTGATGCAATTTTGGTGCCACGGTATGTAGGCTCGTTTAATGAGACTTTTTCGTTTCATCTACATCAAGTATTTAGTTCAGGCTTTTACTTTGACTTTGTACTTACACTGTACTCTTATGTTGTGGATTTTTCTGTATGTATAGTAAGCTTTTATAAGATAGATTTTAAATTTGTTTTTTTACTAAGGTAAAAAGCTTAAAGGTATAATTCAGAAGTGGTTTGGTTGGTATATAGTTTATAAGGTAGATAGACAGACTGTGGTGAAAGTTGACATGTTCAATTGTTAAAATGGAAGTCTTTTTTCCTTTTCGTGGATTGCTTCAAGTTCCTTGGGAATCGTTCTCTGTCATCTTTAGGTTTGAGGTTAACTTTGAAGTAAAGAAAGGTCAACTTTTGCAATTCCAAAGTTGAGTGAATCCTCTCTCTCTCTTTCTTCATCTTTGTGAAATGGCGTAGAAGGAAAGAGGGCCGTTTTAAGAGAAATAGTAAAACTAGGACATAAAAAAGTACCTGACTACTGCCACAAGAAAGCCACTATCACCATTACCTACTTATAATATGTCCTGTGCTTTTTACCACCTACCACCACTACCTTATTTGCCAATTTACTCTTCGTTTGCTTTTGTCCCCACCCTTCGCACTTTCATCCGCATTCACACCTGGGCCTTGGTGCCATACTTGTATGAGTATAAGTTTTGACTACTTTTCCCTAAGGTGTTCAAAACGTCTTATTGACATTATACATAACCTTCATAAATCACGTACTGGATACTTGCTTTTAGAGGTGTTAAGTACTTTATGCACCGATATTGGAAAATGTCCAGCTAAATACTCAATTGGGTGATAACCTTTTCGGGTAATTTAAACGCTTTAAATATATTTGAATTGCCGAAGCAAATGTAATCACTACAGCTTGACTAGTAATTAAGGTTTTCCACTTATAGATTTTAGAGACAGAGTAAATACTTCAAGGATTATACTTGATAGGGTTTAAACTCAAGTGATTTAGACACAAATCCTTTAAAATCTCCTCCAAACCGTTGATTCGTAGCTGTCAGTAATCTCAGCCCATCTCCACCCTCTTGAAACAAATCCCTTACGTCCCTAAAGAAATAGATTGCCTGACAAGATTAAAACCCTACACGTAAATCATGAACAATACATACATCCCTGCATTCTGTCCTTGTATCTTCCTCGATATAAAGGGAAATAGAACTGACAATGAGTTGAAGTTGAAGTCATCGAAGAAAAGTTGAAAGTCAAACGAAAGAAAGTTTGTACGAAAGGGAAAACTCAATTTTCTTTTTTTGTGGGATTATTGTAGTGTCTCCTGCTACAAAAATTCCAAATAACATTTGTACCAACATCCAACATGACCAAGTTTTTTTCCCTATGGCATTCCACCAAGCATAATAATAATATATTGTTATTTCTATGCCTATAGCATATGGAAGCAAACCTACCTACCAAACTTCAATGTATTTTTCTTCCTCCCATTTCTTTTTCCCCTTTAACCCCGTGAGAATTCCTGTACACACACACCTTTCCCACTTCCCACTTCCTGCTACTCTGTATGTAAAAATGGACAGTTTGAAACTGAATGGAAATTTTACATACCAATGCAGATTTCCTTGGAGCTTTAAGTCCTATAGTAATTCGTAATCTCTAACTTGTTTACAAAACCAACCCAACTTATTCAAACATCTACGTAAAATATAACCTTTGTGTAAAGTTCACTCCGTTCAACTTCAATACTTTTCGAAAGGAAATGGAAAGTTTTTTATACTTATACTTTTATATTAGAGCTTAACAATAATATACTATTGTAAACATATCTTTAACAAGAGTCAAGTCAGAGTCAGTAGGTCAGATCAATACTTTATACAAGTAGAGTAAGCACATACTCTAGTCAACTTATTTATCTAACTGTTAGGTAGGACGTTAACAACCATTGTAGAAGGATCATTACTTAAGGACTGAGGTAATACCTACTTATTCTTTTGTCCTGGTCTGGCCTGTGTAACTTCAGACCACTCGGTGAAAGTAGGAAGTATATAGGAAGTGAAGTAGTCAATACTCTACCCAAGTCAATTATTTTTATAAGGCTTTCGGCTTTCTATTCATTTTTACTAAAGTCAAATAATAACTTGGACCTAGTCGAGTGTATTATTGTATATGTACAGGAATTTTTCCAATAGTCACCGTAGTGTTAGTTAAGCTTACAAGGAAGAAGGTGAAAGATCAATGAATCCAATTAGTTACGTGGGTTGGGTATCGTTTCATTTCTATTTTTATATTGTTAGCAAACAATATAGTCATACTTCTTTATAATATAATATAATAATATAATATAACAATGTTAGCCCTTAGATGAAGTGGAGTACATTACATTACATCAAGTAAAAAGTAAATCAACTACTGCTCGTTATTCTTAGCAGTATAGTAAATCAATCTTATGTAGTGCAATATGCTCCTTTCTACCCTAACTAGTTAACATTTCTAGATTTCTATTCACTCAACCCACTCACGACAGAGACATTTACAACAAAAATACATATATCAAATAAATTTATTTTTCTCGCTGTAATTTGTTCTTTTTCTCTGTGTAAACAAAACACACTTATTTTTTTCTCTTTCTTCAGGAAAAAACTAAAACACGTACTAAAGTGAAAGACAGGGAATCGCGAAAGTAAGCTATCTATAGATAAAAAGTAAAGCAAAGGAAACTAACTATTTTCCTTCTATCTATAACACCTTAACGACAACACAACTACTGCTGCTGGTGACTAGGCCATTTAAGCCAATCACAAAAAGAAATGAGGGAAATAGAGAAAGCAGAGAAAGCTCAAGGTTCACAAATACCTAAACATTACAAAACAAGACACTACTGACACGAAATGTCTCATGTCAGAGGTAAATTACTGAAAAAACTTGTATACTTACCTCCTGTATTGCAAGCTATTACTTCTACATTATAATATAGTCAATGTCACTTTTCAATAGTCTTTATATTATACCTACATGTAGGTACATGGTAACCGATCGTGTCATGCTTATGTGATGATAGTGATTCATACCTTCAGCTACCTGATGTTTCCTATTAGGTACTATTATTAACCTAAACTAAACTTGTTTTTCTATTTGTATTAACAGAAGACCTTTGGCTTTTTCTCTAAATTTGTAATATAATGCATGCCATGCATGTATTGGAATTAGTATGGGTGAAATTTGAGGTTCACATGCGAATTTTAACGCTAGCAATATTAATTCTTTTTAGGTTTTATAGACAAGTCAAAAACGCTAGTAGCAAACTATTTCTCATAAATAATATGCTTACAGCCTACTTTCACTCTGAGTCACACTCACTCATTCACCGATTCGCTATTATTATTACCTTCGGGAATTTATTTAATAGTTGGATTTGTACAACAAAACAGCATGAAAAACCAAACTGATTGCTATTTAAATACTTAATTTATTGCCCTATAGAATGGAACGCTTTCTCCTTTGCCTCTGGCTTATCATTTCTTCTTGGTAGGGTTCTTCATTCACATACATGCAAATAGTTGATTCTATTCCAGCTTATTTGTACATATCTCATGTCTTTAATACCTGTGTCTTTTTTAATGACTTCATTTATGTGCTTTACCTATGAACATTTTATTACCTAACCTTTTACTACTAATACATGCCCAAAACGGGTAGAATCAGATTCATAAAAATTAACCACCACCACTACCCGTACACACCAAACCAGACCACAGCGGATGATCCTAATAAGTTAGACGAAAGTAGAAATTACACAAATTCCAGTGGTCTTTGTAATAATAGAACGTTAATGAAACTAATGAAATGCTTTCGCCTCGCCATGCTTTAAAAGGTGGTGGTGCATGTAGTAGTCTAGTGATTGTGTGGCTGATTTCGCTAAATAGCTTAAGCACTCGAACTGAAATTAAACAATTGAGTAGGAACGTCTTTGCTCACATGGTTAATTGGATGTGTTCAACTTCTTTTTCTCATTCTACATCTACACTATTGTATTACATGAGAAAGCAATTGAACAAAATACGTATGCAAATTGTTAACTAAGTTTTTCCTTACTTTATTTCCCTTTTCCTTGGTTCAGGTCTCAAGTTAAGTACTAATTGTACCAAACTACTGACTAGTTTCTTACTCTTGAGCAAGAATCATCCATGCTGTGTAAAGTTAATCGAAATCATTCCATTTGACGATAGGCAGATGAATACTGTCCTTTTTTCCTACCCGAAATATCTGCAAATCTTTTGCTTTTTTAATAATATTGGAATCTGAAAGAACTGCGAAATCGACACAAAAAAACAGATGTTTTTCATGAGAAATGTTATTTTTTTCGTACAGACAATATAATAAAACTTTCGGACTAACTTTCTCGCATTAAATTGTTCCGAAAGTATTTCCAACTATTCACAACTATGTAGAAAAAAACCATGCCTGGTTTGGTATCGTAGAAGAACAATAGTTTAGAATGTATCAGCTCTTTCTAACAGACACGAATGTGTTTAACATTCATTCTCGTAGATTCTTATAGAGAAAAAGTACTTTTTCCACTATCGATCAGTCCGTAAAAAATGAAAGAGTAAATTTTTAATGAGATTGTGGATCGAAAAAATAATCTTGTTCTTGTATTTAACTTCAAAAGACTATACATACATTATCGTATACGTATAAATAACAATCACATTAATACAAACCTTTGATTTTACTCGTAAATCAAAGCCTCGAAAAATACAGCCTTCTTCTGTCTGCCCTAAATTCGCATGGTTGAATGATCATTTGATTTATAATCTTTTTACACTTTAGACACAACAATTGACACGAAATAAACGGTCTTCAAAGGTTGAAAAGAATTGGTATGTGATTCAGAATTAGGAAACAATTAAAGTGAAAGTAGCTTTTGACAGAGAGTGAAAGCTTTGCAGAAGAACATAAAAGCAATTCCGTCCCATCCTTCCCTGTTGCGATTCTTGGTATACATTTATTGGGATTCGAAACACGTAGGTAGCTCTCGTTCCACAAATCCTCCTCACGAAATAAAATATTAAGAAAAAAATAAGAGAGAGAGAAGATCGGACGGATGTAAGTCGTGGAAGTGGTTAAAAAGTGGTAGTGGTGGCTCTTTGTGTGAGAAAGAAAGTAAAGAATGGTTTTTAACTCACCTCTGATTCAACCTGGTTCTTTTTACTTCATTTAATTCTTTAAAAGCCAAAGTGGTTACTTGCTTCCTATTCGTACTATTACTACACCCAAGTACGGTTCAATTGTTCCACCCTTTCTCTTTCTAAGAATGAGAAAAAGACGGGCGGAAATTAGATTTCCGTCTTACCCATCGAAATATATGAAAATAAAATAAAAAAAAGTAGATTTTGCTTTCTCCAATGCTCACACATTCTCTCTCTCTTCTGTTACATGTTCTGCAGACAGATAAGCCATACTTTGCTTTTTAAACTCCATTAAACATTGTCTGAGCCCTGAACCAAATCTCTTATTTATAAGCTTCACTCTTTCTCTCCTGATCCTTGTCTTGCTTTCTATTGTACATTGAGTGTTTTTTTCACTCTACTTTTGCTACAACTCACCTAACAAATTTCATTCTGGTTCATCGCTGATGGAGTGAATGCAGAATGTGTGGGTGGTGTGGTGGTTGGTAGGTATCGGTATGAAAGAAGAATAGAGAGAGAAATATTCTGAACGAAATTAGAGCTGGAGCTTTGAGATCACAGAGCTACACTTAAGGAGTCCTTTGAGAAAAGGCCCCGTCTGTGAAGTGAGCTAATGAACCTCAACAACGTTTATTGTTTGCTTTTGGCTCAGTCCACTGAACGAATATTGAAAGGAAGTGAACAGAGCAAATAAGGTTTTAGGTAGAGGTACATTACTTAGTTAAGATGTAGGTCAAAGGTCGAGCTAGAATGAATACTAAAAGAGAACCCTTTTTTATAGCCAAACGTTAGTAATTGGCAGGAATGAATTTATCTTTTATGCGACGCAAGCATGCAAGGATAACGATACACTACACCAGACCATCTAGACAAGCCTAAAAATGTCCGCATTGTACTATACTATAGCTTCTTCTATGTATTACATTACTTAGATTACTTTACGGCTTTAATTCGGTTCGGATTCCACTTGTCTGCATAAATATGTATGGATATAATAGCATAGCTTTTGCAATTTGTGTCTTGTCTTAAGGGTTCTTACTCACGAATAACGATAGTTGTCTAATTCAAACCATTTCCAAATAATTTCAGGTGGAGCAATTGGAAGAAAAAACTCGGCCTTTATATATGAAAGTAAACTGGAGAAGAAGTAGTAACAACCATCAAAGCAATAGGAAATAAGTTGTTATATATTATTTTACCTTATTACTGGGAGTAAACTGCAAGAGTAGTTTCTCTCTGTACTATTCCAAAAGGACAAGAATGACTATCTAAACGACATAAAGTAGCCGTGAATTTTTATCTAGTCTTTGAAGAAATTGGAGAAGATAGAAGAGAAAGTACCCCCTGCCACCATACCATAGAATATCAGGTGGGATATATAGGAAATAGGACGAAAGTCATAAAAGTAAATAAGAAGTTGGGGTTGTTCATGGGATGGGATGTTGTAATGGAATAAGTCGCCACCGAGCGTCCCCAAGTTCTTCTGTAATGCTTCGCAGACTAAGACGACTTCGGGTCACAGCAATATTTTACACATGTGGTGGTCTCTGTGCCATTCTACTCCTGGTCAATTTTAATGAGGATGTGAAAAGACTATTACAACAATCCTCGTACTCCAGTGCCCCTCATTTATCCCCTTCTTCCGGAAGTACTAGTGGCGGTAGTGGGATTAGCAGCAGCGGAGGTAGTGGTGGATCTCATTCGTTTTCACAATCACAATCACAGCCACAATCACCCCAAGCCCAAAGTTTGCTCCAGCAACAAAATCCATTCCAAAGCCAACAACAGCATACCGCAGGTGGAAGTGGTATTGACAACAATAGGAATAATAAAATCCTTGATTTCCCCCAAACGCTACCCGAGGTCAACTCGAACAGTGTGATAAACTCAGACAACAACAACAATGGAGGAGATAACTCTGGGCCTGAAGGTAGTTGGAAAACGTTCGAACCACCTGCAACCGGTCCGAGTTACCTCTTGGTGGAGGATCAGCCTGAAAAGCCTTGGTTTATGTGGGGTGGTACGAAATTCCCAACTTTGTCCAGTGGAGTTCCATCAAGTTCCGTGGACGATGCCAAACTCTGGTACGAAGACAGTCCAGAGACTGACCGCGTTGTAGAACAACTCATGTTCTGGATTGATGATCCAATAAACAATCCAAATGCAACGCTTTGGTTTGATGGGGAAACTACTGTCCTGTCAACAAGCACCCCTCCAGTCAAGGGGGACACTAGACTGATTACTGGCACTGGGGGTGGTGGTGGTAGTAGTAGTGCCATTGCTAGTGGTAGCAGTAATAGTAATAATAATAATAATAATTTAATAATTAAGACTTCATTCGGGGATGACTCTGTAGTAGTAGCAGCAGCCCAAAACACTGGTGGTGGTCAAATGACCATTGGGGGTAGTGGGGGCTCCTATGCAGTTCAAACTCATAACGAAAGTATGGCTTTAGGGAGCTGGGGTCGATTTCGAAGTTATAATAATCAACGTCGGGGAAAGGTGAAAACTATTTTATTATACTATGGACTGGGGATGAGTTGGGGAGCTCATATCACAAGCGGTCGGAGTGCATTTCTTCAGCAGAAATGCCCAGTGAATGCTTGTCGACTGACGGGAAATCGAGTACATTTGAGCAAAGCTGATGTCGTAGTTTTTAAAGACGTTTTTATGAATCCCAAAGTGAAACGAAATCCTAGTCAACTCTGGGTCATGTATATGTTAGAATGCCCCCTGAATACACAGAACTTTGTGGATAAGAATGTCTTCAACATGACGGCTACTTATCGACATGACTCTGATATCGTCACACCCTATGAGAAATGGGTTTACTATGATGAAAATGTCAAAACGCTTAAGCAAGGTAAGCTTTAAAATATTTGAGTATCAATCTTCATTTATCACAGTCTGATCTGATCGTATCATCGAACCTTTTTAGTCATTGATACAGTAACAGTACTTCTTCTTATATTAAAAATCCCATGCACTTTTCTCTCTATTAAGGCTTTAAGCCTATTTCATTTTAGACACATTGGGAAATACCGTGTCACAATTTTCTTCCCAAGTGAAATATGATTGCGCACAAGAATGATTAATGCCACTTGTCATTTCATTTCCGTTACGAAGGTAAGGGATGTTAAATTTACCCAGAACCCATGCACATTCTGTGCTGACCTAAACATTACTTTTACAAACATGCTAGAGGCGTTTATTGTATTTAATAGGTAGTTGCAATTTTAATATCTTATTTTTGCATGTAGAAATGCAAGTCTATTTAATTAGGGCAACAATTTTCTACTTTATTTTTCAAGCTGAAGTATATTGCCCTGGAAGTTCAATCGGACACCTTCCAATCAAAAATATTCGTATCTCTAAAAAAACTCCGAAAACCTTGTACAGTAAGTAAACCACAAGTAAATTCCCAAGCTGTCTCATTTAATAGAAAGAGACTTAAGTCAATCCTGTGCATCCCACACATAACAATAATTCATTTTGGTGGAAAGCACTAACCTCGTGGACAATATTGTCACCTGAAGCATCAATAAAATAAAATTCTCATATCATCCAATAGAAAATCCAAGTGGAATTATCTCAGGCTCTCGTGAGTACAGAATTTGTGACAGGTAGTCTGTAGTACCTATATAGTGGGTTAAACGAAAGTCTGTTTTCGGTTCTCATAATATTGTCTATATCAAGCGGTACATTACGTGTTCCTTCCGTAATGATTTTGTAAACTAACAAGTTTCATGTCCCAACATATGCGTCACCATAATCGTAATCGTAAACTCCGATGGCAATAACAGTAAAGGAAGAAGAGATGAGGTGCATATAGTGTAGGGTAGAAGCTACCTGGTCTGCTCTATGTATTCTCTTACCTTTCTCCAAGGTAAGATATGAAGTGCAATAATACTATAATAGGAAAGTGTAAGCAAACAAAGTAGCATGAATATGTAATCAGTTTTTCTGACAGATGACACACAGGTTAGTTTACTATCGCTATCATTTCTTTCCCAGGTTCAAATTAAAGGTAATGTAAAGTCGTAAACGTGATGCTGGAACAAATTATGATCCCATTACATCCCTCGTGTGTTGTATTCGCGTTTTGTTTGCATACACAGACAAGGACTATTGCATACCTTTACTTTCTACCATGCTATGCCATGCCAGTATCTCCTTTCAACATCATCAACCATGGCAATCATCAACGAACGACCTAGAAGAAGATGTTGTAAAACTCGTGTATAGGTTTACAGAAGCTAAAACCTTAGTTAGGTGTATTCAGGCAAGCAGAGGATTTAATGATTATTGTGTTTGCAAACGACACATTCCTTTTTGTGATCGTTACGAGAATGTTTCTTCACAAGATTTCCATATCGTTTTTCCTTGCAACGTGCAACCAAGCTTTTTATACGAAATATAATTTATTTTCAGGTATGAGTAAAACCAGTAAGGTATCGTATCTCTAGCTATCTGACCGAAGGACACGTACGTCATAGGTGGTTTCAGCTTTTAAGCAATTTTAGACCTCGGTTACGTAAACCACTTCACTTACTACCTACTCTAGTCTATCTTAATTAACTTTTAAAATGCTTTTACCCCTCCAGGCTCTTTTTTGAAGTCAGTGTAAGTTTTTCCACTCTGAAATCCACTCCTTGATGAAATGAAACAGGAAATATGCCGGATTCTTGTCGTCCTTGTTACCATTTCATCATGAGAATTCTAGGGAAAATTTGAAAAGGGAGTCTGTTGCACAAGTTGCCCACTCTAAATTAAATTACTTGATTGCAGATTTCGGGAGAAAGCATTTACATTTATCATCATTATATTAGCTAAAGGACTCGAGAATTTAAAAGTTGAGGTGGGGAAAGTTGGGACTTTCTTCCAAAATACTCTTTATATTCTTCACCCCTCAAAGTAATGCAAGAAATTCCTTCAATATTTTCCCACAAGTGCTTGTGCAATTTTAAACCTACTGTGCGAATTTTAATACATAGAGATAAGAAATTACATAATCTTAATTTAACTAAAGATGTACTCTGAACTTTATATAGACCTTTGTTGTATTGTATGATGACATTTACAAGAAGGTACTTCAAAAAAGCACACCTAAAGCATTCTGCTTACACCAACATATCGTCATGCATTTGAAAAGGTCCGACTATACAGGGTCCTTTACTATACACCATACAGTGTATTACTATTACTACACTTTACAGTTCTATACCACGAAGCCTCTTGATTGTTTAGAATTGCTTGTGAAAAGCTGCATGATAGCCAAAGCCACCTATCTCTCTTTGTACAATCACTGGTGAAAAGGTCTGAAGCGGAAACTTAATTTCCAACTTCCATCCATCCAAGTTCATCTGAAAGAATTGAGTCGTGTCATGTGTACCTCGATGTCATACGAGCAACCCAAACCAAACGAAACCACGATCACATCCGTTACTATACTATAAATACATGTGGTTGAGTATAACATCTACCTACCTCTACATCTACCATCTGAGGTTAGGTAAATGTATAAAAGCATACAGAAGAGGAAGAACTCCTGACACTTGAACTAAAAACGCATCCATCCGACCCGTAGAGGAAGGACGAAACCCCCAACCAACCATATCACCACCATACCACACGGTTATATCATCATCAAAGACAACCCATTTTCATCTCTATTCTTACGGAGAAAGTTACTAATGCAAATTTTCTTTTCATCTTTCTTCTTTTGATCAGCCTGCGGTATTAATTTAGTATGGAGAGCCAAGGCACGTAGAAAAGAGACATCATTTCGTCGTGATCTCTTCAAGGAATTTTTAGCAAGCTTCTTTTGCACAATCTCAAGGGAGCAATTTGCATACTTGTATTGTCATAAAAGGTATAAGCATACATTGGGTACATGGAGCAGAGAATGGCTTGACGAGAATCAGAGGAAATTGGAAACTAAGACCAAGAACCAAGAAGAATAGAATAAGCCTGAGATGACTCAAAATCACTGCCAACTATTATTATTACGTATAATCTCACTCCGTCATGATGATGGCACGGTTTAAAATCTCTAAATTTTCCCTTATAGCATTATAATACATGTTTTAGCATTCCTCTCAGCTTGCAATCTCTCGTAGTAACTACACACTAGACAGTAGGTAGGCAAAATTGCCTGTTATATCAGCTGCATCAGTGGACATGTTTCTTTCTCAGTAAATGAACAGAGCGGAGACTTTTTTTATTTTTTGAGTCAAACGAACATATAAGACTGATGATTGAATATGATTAAGCTAGCGGAATTTTGGAATAGAAAATGAACAAAGATGTCTACTTGCCATTGGTCACTTTTTGGACAGATTTAAGTTAAAGGTTAAAAGTCTTCGAGATTAAGTGCTCTTGTGAGTTTAGGAGTTTTGTTCAACAACTTTTGACTTTTAGTTTGATTACCTTTCTATCTTAAGATCGATTGAGTTACATAAAGTGCTTTTTACTTCCTTGTTTGTTTCATTCCCGATAATCTGTCATTCTGAAAGTTTTTCAATCAACATTTTTAGCAAAAGAAAAAGGTTCTTTTACACAACAATCAATTGGCAAAGGAATGGGGAAAAATTCAAGGAATGAAAGATTAAACGAAGTCATACAAGGAGAAATTCGTCAATTTCGCAGATGAAATTCTAACATTTACATTTTTACATCATGACAATTGACAAGCCTTTTGAAGTTAGAAATACCTTCCGTGTTAATATTTTTCAATAAAAATCCAATTACAGCATTACATTTTCAGAATCCTAAGGCTTTTGAAATAGTACAGCAGGAAATACAGAATAACCGTTCATTTCCTTAAACTTCTACGGAAAGCGTCTCAAAATCTATTTTCAATAAAGTTCAGAATTTCTACTTGCAAGAGCATGCTTTAAGTGTATAAAAAGAACTTCTCAGCATTTCCAAACTCCAGAGTATTTTTCTTGAAGAGGAAAAAGTTTTTGATCTGATCAACTTTTCTAAAGAATTACGAAAGGAAATTACTCCGGAAAAGCTTAACAAGATGCCTTGACAGTCTTGAGAAAATTTCTTTTAGAAAATGCAAATACTAGGTAGGTGATAGGGAGTTTTTCACGAACTTTATAATAAGGCAATCAAACATTCACAATCTTTACATCATCACATCACCATCATCTTCCACATGATCTGATCACGTACTTATATCAATCAAGATCAAGTGATGATTACTGTCATACCCAGACCCAACTACTGGCTTTTTATTATTATTCTTAGCTCGTTGAACTACATGCCGCATCTAGACGTTCCTTTCTCCAACAAAAAAAACGTTCTTCAAATCTGTCAAAAATGCTCCATTATAAAAATGTGTACTATTTATTAGATTGTTTTCAAAATAACTTTCTTCCCCCATGAGATGAAGCAATAAAGAGGAAAATTGTCTAGAAGAAATTAAGGTTCTAAAAGCAAATGTAGTTAAGACAAATTGACCTCGTCTACAAGCGCACCATTAAGTCTAGGGCGCACACGTAGTTCACGCGATAAAGACATTATCATTATTATTAGAAAGCAAGCATCAACCAACCCAGCCACTCATTCTTGTTAGAACTTTAGCAATAAAAATTTCTAATAAAAGAATATAATGACTTGAAACATAAAAAGACGGAGGCGGACTAAGACGCAAAAACATTACGATCAGATCAGTTCAGTTTCCCATTTCCTGTGTACTTCTTACAATCTCTATTATTAAGATAAAATCCTTAAGGCTTAGAAAATCTCAAATCAAATTGTTGTTTTTTTTCTTTCAGCTGTGAATTACGCGGACGGGAAGTCGAAAAAGGTTGCCTGGTTTGTGTCCAACTGTGTAGCCAAAAATAACAGACTGGACTATGCCCGAGAATTGTCCAAATACATTGAAGTGGACATTTACGGAGCGTGTGGGTCCCACTCTTGTTCCAGAGCCAATGCAAAACAATGCTTTGACCTGTTAGCCAAGAATTACAAATTTTATTTAGCTTTCGAGAACTCAAACTGTCGTGACTACATTTCTGAGAAGTTCTTTGTCAACGGACTTGGGTAAGCATTTATCGCTCTATCTTTAAAAGTAAAACTTGTTCGAGTGAACTTTCAACAACCGAACCGGGTCGTTATAAATCAGTCAGTCTTTTTTATTTAGCTTATGCATTTCAAACCCTTATGCCCTTCGCTTCAATAAATTTACTTTGGAGAATTAGTAAGCATTTGAGCATTTGAACATTTGAAGTATGAAAACCCTCAGCAGTAATCTTTTAGACATGCAGTGCCTTCGTCCTCCCGCTTAGAATAAAAAAGCCGAGTTCCTTTGTATCGTATTGAAACTGGCAAGACTGAGCTACTCCTTTCAGTGGAAATGTCAATTCATATAGTATAAGAAATCAGGGATTTATTGTAGAGGAAAGTAAGACTGCAAGATTTTAAAGTTGGCCTAAGTCCACAGTCCATACCATACCACTTCCGCAAATTCTCTGTACTCTGTGTATAACGATGGCGACGGACAGGATTTAGAGCTTTCTTCAGGATGGCAATCGTATTGCTTTATTTTCTCAACTCTGACGAATTTATTGCCTCTTCCTTATATTATGCTCTCCACAAGTCCACTAATGCTTATTACTTTTGAATATAGACTCAGTCAGTGGTTTTAACTTGAGCTTTATATGTCTCAACTTTTCATCCAGTTTTACTTTGAAGGCCTTCCAAGTGGATTTCCAACTTCTAAGGTACAGACAGCAGGCTTACTTTTCTCAGAGGTTGTGAGTATGTGTCTATAACTAGACTGTATTCCTAGAGATTGGAGAGAAATCAGACTTTCTTTGAGTATTAAACAGTTACTACTTTTTCTTTTAATGGACCTTTCACAAAGCTCATTCCATTGATCTTTACTGAATAAAAGGCAAAAGGATTTAGTTTAAAAAATTTGATTTACTTTGACTTTCAACGGCTGTTCAAAATTAGATTTTAATATTTTTCTTAAAAGTTGAGTGTATAAAAATAAGAATTGTTACATAAAAATAAAATCGACATAACATTACATAACACATTGACATTCGGGATTGTTTTAATGGTATGTAAACTAAAGAAATGGATGGTAAGAAGAAATGCACCACTGACTAACTGATACTTAGCCAATGACACATATTATATTGTGACATTGTTCCTGGACGGAGAAAAATGTCTTATTTTTGAGTACCTGTAATTTATTCATGGATTTGTGACGTAAACATTTAAATAGTACTAAGTAAACTATTTTATTCGGAATAGAATAGAAGCATGAGGGTAGCATGAGTGGCATAAATAAACTCTTGTATTAAAATTATTGCTTAGTTTATTTTATTTTCGACTCAGTTCTTCCTTCAAGTCTTCAACTAAAGTATGTCTAAACGAGAAAAATAAATGGGTTTTATAAACTACTCGAGCATAAAGCTTACTCTAGTGCAAAACAAATGTGACAGGTAGATACTTCAGGTGAAACTTCATAATCAAATCTAGCTAGCTTAAAATTTAATATATTTCTCACTGTGCTTCCAGAATGCATGAAAATGTTTTTTTTTTGAAAGAAGGCATTTAGATTGAGATGACTTATTTTATTAAAATAAAATACTATTTTTTCTTTTAAGATTTTTTATGAGAGACTGTGCTAAGTACATATAAATAATTGCTTTAGCACTTGAAAGGTGTGTCAACTTATTTGATTAACTTTTAACATTCTTATAAAGTTATTCACAAAATTTTGTCATTAATAGGTTTTTACGACTTTAAAAGAACCTTGTAGGAGAAAATGTCAAACGACAGAAGTGCAACTAGGGTTAAGTCATCATTCTCAATGGTAAATTGATAATTTCCATTCAGTCCAGCATCCAGTTCAAAATGTCCAAAATATCGAATATCATAATGCATTAGTATCAATTTCCTTCTGATAATGTAAAAAGTGCATTGCCATATCCATAAGCATAACCGAAAATTCCTCTGGAATGAAACATCAACTAAATACCAAATAGTTTAACAATCCTCTCTGGGAATTGAGCACTTCGGTCGGGCTATAGTATTATAGTCACTTGGTAGAGAGTTAAGTTTAATAAAAAGTCTAGCAAACTCGGCAGTTTTTGCGGATTTCCTGAAAAGCATGGTTGTTGGTTATTTCCTGACTGATAAAAAGGGAAACATTACTATCAACTATGGCTGAAAAAGAGAATAAAAAAATAAGGAATGTTTTCTCCACAGTAGTAGCGTTGATATTAGTCTCTCACAAGGAAATAGTAGTTGGTCTTGCTTGGTAGTAGCAACCCACCCCATAGATTTTATTCCTCAGACTGAAATGTCACTTGCAGACTTTCTCCTTCTGTATAATCATAAACCATAATGACTGTTGTATCCACACTGACTACTATCTACAATTCTTGTATGTAGTATGTGCTTTCTTTCTGATGATGTGAACACTTCACATTGCTTTCACTTTACCCCTCGTCGTCCTCCTTCCTTACAACTGGAAACTAGTCATCCTTCGTACTATAGTATTTAGTATAGTGGTTACTTATACAAGTCGGTGGTGGTATGGTCTTAGTCCTATGGCACTTATACAACTTGCTGGGTGGAAGAATGCATACAAAAGGGCCATCCGTCCTAATGCTCTCACATAAAAATAAAGATGGAAAGTCCACGGGGTTCTTGGTTTTGCCTACTTTGGACTAAAGGATGGTTTCGGTTCCAATTCCAACTTTCAAACCTGCGAGACTTATGCTTTCCGGTAGGACTCTGTGGATATAATATAGTGCTAGTAGCTGTTTCCATTAAAATTTTTGCAGCTTCATTGATTTTTACACCGCTCTCGTCAACAAAATTACGAGTTGTGATGAAAGACATGACATGGGATAAATGTCACCGTATACAATGTACAGTTAAGAGAGAAAATTGAAACTATACATATATAGAGAGGGTACTTTTTATAAGTAGCTGTGTACACTTTAGTGGTTTGCTTTGGTTGGTATTATTATAACAACTGGGCGTATGAGATATTAGAAGAGTTAGTTAGAGAGTTAGTGTGGCCTCGTAGCATGTACTTATCTTTAGTCTCTTCCTGCAACAATCCCTTGTGTTCCTTCTTGGTCTAATAATAAGAAGAAGATAATGATGACAACAAAAAAGGGTTTACTTGCTTGTTTCACTTTCTAATAATAAATATAATGTGACTCTGTCTGAGAAATGGCAGGCCAGACCATGCTCGCTCATATTATATTATATGAAATCGTCGTGGTATGGTGGTAAAGTACTGTACAGTTAGTACAACCATCACAGCTTTCTCCTACAGAGAGTTCCGATTTCCAATTACAAATTATTAGCCTCGCCTTTATATATTACTTACAAGATTTTTTTTACATTATTATTAGTTCCGTGGTATTTGTTAGTGTGTCGGCCGTCGGCACTTTGAACTTTCCTTTAGTCTTCGTGGGGATTATTTACTTGGCTTATATTTAGTGCTCTACTTCGAAACTTCTCTCTACAGTGTGCAATTAAGGGTGTTGGCTTTCAAGACGTAAACGTAAGTAAACCTTATGTAGGAGGATGTAGGTTGTACGATAGAGAACTGTTCTCTTTCTATTGTACTCTACTGTCTTGTCTACAACAATTTGCTCTGACATTGCCTTTTACGCCTTTTAGTACCGTGGATGCAGAAAATTGCGATTTATAACATTACTTAATACGTCAGGCAGTATTAGTGTCCATCTTCTTCCAGCTTCAAACCTTCCAAGGAGTAAAGTAATGCGTGTTCTATTTTACTTAATAGCTTTAATAAGTATAGACGGAAGGAAGGAACTTTACACGCTGCAAACATAAATAAATAGACAAATCAACATAATTACTAAGGACGCTTTTCCGGAGAAAGTTTTTTTTGGAGAAAGTCACTATTTGAAAAAGTGATCTGTTGTAATGTAACTAGCAATTTGCTTCCATTTCATGATAAGAATAACTCAATTATGATTCTGTGGAGAATATTGCTCCCAATATGATTGGAATTTGCTTTTGATTGAATGTTAGACAAACTACAATAAGTTGTCTTCTATCACCTCCATTGGGCACATGGAACATGGAACATCATATTGGACATGGACATAGACTAGATACAGTTAACATTAGTGCCAAATAAACTTTTGAAAGCATAATAACCCTATGACACGCAAACCAAGTGCTTGCATACAATACAATACAAAAGCTAAGGATGGCCTGTTTACAAGAATATTGCATGTTACATGACTTCCATTTATAATAATTGACAGCGCTGGACAATTAGTAACTTAGAAAATTACAAGTCTCGTCCCACATGTCAGACTTTCCCCAAGAGGTAGCTTTAGTTGGTTGGCACAATCCAGAGAGAATCGTATCACTTCACATCAGCGTGTAACCTGATGTGCTGTTTATTTAAAAAAAAAAGAGTAAATGTCATGACGGGCACATTATAGGATTAGGATCATGTCTGATATCCTTGTATGAACTTATTTCGCGAATCAAAAAAAAAGAAAGTTGTTTCCATTAAGCCTTAAGTTTCATCCTGGTCTGGTCGTATCCACTTTTGGCATATCGGCTAGGATTTGTAGGAACATTAGCGTGATCTATGCACCGGATGGATTCATGTCCCAGAAAGTTAGACGGATTCGCCGAATAAGCAAAACGAAACAGGACAGCGAAGAGCTTCTCTCTGATGTCTGAACTTATTAGATGCAACCGATTCAATTCACTGAACTAGAGAGAGAGCAGCGAATGCAATCTATTCTTATACTCCCTGTCTCTGCATTATTTCACGTTACTTTTCTCCCATCCAACCCGTTGTCAAGTGATATAGATCGTGTAATATCTCCCTGAAATAACGGATATGGAATGTCTTTTTTTATTCTTTTGCTCCGAAAAACTCATCCGTTCCTTTGAGAGAATCTCATTTTTCTCTCGGGTACTACACACACTGCCCTTCCTTCCTTTAAAGGATTTCCAGGGTTAATCCAATTTCCAAAGCCTCGGTCTTACTATACAGTAGGCTAAAATCTTCAAGGATTAACCCTAATGATACAAACATAAGTCTTGCCACTGTGGCATTGCATATTGTTCACTTGTTTTTTTGTAATTGTCCTTTTGTTAAAATTGCAAATATTAGCTGGGAAAAAGAAGGCGTTGACTAGAAACCCTAGATTTTTGGACAGGAAGAAATCGTACAACAGTTTCTATTCTGTTTGAAAAAACGATTTGACCTACCCTGGACATTTTATTTTAGTTTAGTAATTCAAAACTCGATTATTATATCGACCTGATGATAATAGTTGACGATGATGATGGAAAAATACCATTTCGCATCAAAATAAAGTTTTTTTTATCTATATCGTTCTGTACTGTATAAAATATAAATCACTTTCTTATCTTCTTCACTCAATCTTTGTCCGATATCAATTTCGTTTCTAATTCTAACTTTCAATCTATTTTTTATGACTTTCAGAAACAACGTGCTGCCAATCGTGATGGGAGCACATCCTGATGACTACAAACGAGTTGCACCGTACAAGTCTTACATCCACGTGGATGACTTCGCTTCCCCCAAGGAGCTTGCAGAATATCTTTATCTCCTAGACTCTAATAATGATTTGTACAATGAATACTTTCAATGGAAAGGGACTGGAGAGTTTATCAACACGCACTTTTTTTGTCGACTTTGTGCCATGGCTCATTATGCAGAGAAATCCGAGAGGAAACCTCGATACTACAAAGACTTTAATAAATGGTGGAGAGGACCTCATGTCTGCACTCGCAGGTCTTGGCGTTCCCAACCTGACATCTTTTCACAGGAATATTACGAAAAGCAAACTACAAACGATTAAAATTACATTCCTCGACTCATTTTTAATCCAGATAATATCTCCATACGTTAGATATAGTTCCATAAAGTAAACCTTTTAGTCGAAAATTGTGATCTGATTTTATTCCTATCTAAGGTACTTAAACTACTTAAATCATGTTTTAGTCACGCTAAAAAAATAATATTATCATCATAGTATAGTCTATAATTTGAGTAACCTATGCTGAAGAGAAACCAAAACTAACTAATTGTTAAAACGACTTCTCACTTTTAATGTCAATTTATTATCAGAATAGGCTCTAAAAGAAGTTTTTAAACGATTTACACTTTCGTCGTAAGTAATATGCCAACAAATGGATTTCAACATTGTGCACGTCCTGCATCTCGAAACTCAAAAATCTCATAAGTACTGTTTTAAACACGTGAACTGATAAATTTATTCATTCCTACGTTATAATTTTACATTAGTATTTAAGTTTAATCAACTGTGTATAGATTTAAAGGGTATGATAGACAATTGATTTTGCAAACGAGGGATAAGCATACTCCTTTGCCTATATATGGACAACTCATCACTACTGATTACCATTAGGTTTTAATATCATATATTAAACTCTCATATCTCATCAAAATAGCTAATAATCACTATATTTCACTATGTTCGCACATTCTTAAGCGATGAGCTTAAAACTTCAAAACAAATAACATTCCCACTGTGTGGTTGTAAAACTCAGGGGAAATAATACTTTTGAAAAATATGTTTTGAGTAAGTGAAAGGAAACTCAATTGTATGATTCAATTCGTATTCAATTGCTAACAAGGTGGATCATACATAACAAAATCTCATTTGTGATCATTCCATCAAAGTCAGTAAAGAAGACAAACGATCCTTACAGAGCCACAAGTACCGAGTAGCAATAGCTGAGTACCCTCCGACCTCAGGTTCGTTCCTCATCCTCATACCAAGATAAAATTGAAAAGTCCCAGTAACAGATGACAAATATGTCACATACTGCCATGACCATATCATACCTAAAACAGCTTTGATTTAGTTTCCCTTATTTCGTGTTCTGCATAAATAAATTCGCCTCTGCATCCTTCCAACAGAATAGTATATAGTAAAATATGCAGTAGGAGTAACTCCAGTACATTTGCAATATTTATGGTACCGTTACTCCTGGATTGAATCGTATCTCACATTATGTTAAAAGTTTCAATCCTACTGGAGAAAGAGAAAATGTTTAAGAAAATGTGTCACATCTGAAATTGAGAATATTGGAAAAGAAGAGAGAGAGAGTAACTCTTCCTTATTTTCCTATTATTTTATAGATGAAATATTACACTTTATTATTTACAAGAGAGAGAAGACAGACATCTCAATTCCAATTTCCAATCCAGGGAAACTTTCATTCCTTCTTACCTGGGAAACTTTTTGGTGAAATTAAAACCACTAGTGAAAGTATTTCCTTTTTAAGTATATATCCAGGAAGAGTGATAGGATCTGAGGTGTATTTATAAGTCTCTTCATAGTTAAATTCACAATATTGGAGAGAGGTAGAGAAAGTTTAGTATAAACTTTAAGCTCTTGAGTAAAATGAAAAAGACCACAAAAGCCAGGTCACAGGGCAGAGGCATTAGCAAATATACCATACCACTGGAATGACATGGCAGATGTTACTTCTCTCACACCATCCAATCCAACATCACTCACACACAACAGGCCAAAAGACAGTTCGAAATGACACGACGACGAAGTTTTTCGTTAATTAAATCAGAATGGCAAAACATATTATGAAAGTCTTGGTAATATTTCATCGCGTTTCTCTCTCCAGCAGATTATTTCTGATCTCTTTTTTAGACAGAAGATAAAGTAGTTTTGATCGTGAACATTTTGTTAATCATATACAATAGGTAGGAATGTCGTTTACTGCGAAAAGTATTACCTATAGAGAAATATCACCAGATGAAAGAAGATTTGGTCATACTGTGAGTATCATATTTGTGACACACCTACTGAGAATTTTATAATCAACTTGATAAACTTATTTCTGGACGAGCGACATATTTTCAACATCCTTTTTGGGTTGTTGTTGGAATGGGAAAGTAATATAGTGGGTTCTCAACTCAATCACGCTTGAGTTTTTTTCAGGAAAGGTCTCTTTGATCTTTGATAGTCTTTGATCTTAGAATATTATGACGAGATCGTCTGGTGGTTATTCAAATGAAGTTGTCAAGACATGTTTCGATCAATCTATTATTTTTATCTTATAAGAGTTTAGAAATATCGCTTTTGTTACAACTTGCACATTTAAAACCCATTGTAAGCATTCCAATTTGCACCCAATGTTAATTCTTTTTAGTTACAAATTGTACATTAACGATTCAAAGCATATAAAGCAAGTGATTGTCCTGAAATGGCAGCGTCGTCAGCTTATAATAAATATAATCAATCAGCAAAAGAGCAATCCAGTGAGATTTCAAATGTATACCTATTAACCTAGGAACCTAAGCATTTGTTAGATTTCGATTGCAAAGAAAAAAATGCATTTAAGAAGGATAAGTGTTTCATTATAATGTTCGTACATATGTATATTATGTTAAATAGATTGTGTGGCTAAAGACTATTTCGTGCACCTACCACTAATCTCAATACTGTTAAACTCAATCAACGCAAATTACGCATAAAGATATTGTGGTTAATTGTTTAAGAAACTACATTCATCACTCACGTCATTTGAATTTTCGTCTGTGATAACTAAGAAGATTTAAATACATACATACATCGTTCACAGGGAATTATTATCCACGAAACTTATACGACATTACACGTTATGTATAAAAATAGTAAATAATTTAATGTATATTAAGATTCTACGAATGTAAAACACGAAATGTGTGTATTATGTGTTGCACATGCTTTTTTAAAAGCAATATTGTATAGTATATTAAATCATTCTTGGAAATGTAATATTCCTTCTAAACGAGATCTTGTTTCGGTCTAAATACCTCATTTATTTATACATAGGTTAATACATAATATATTATATATTATTGTGTACCTTAAACTCGTGAGTATTTTAGTTGTTCACAAAAAAACAGATGCGTTCCTAGTTTGTTAATTAAAAATGGATTAATAATTAAAAGTAAGCCAATGCATATATTAACGAGTTATTATTATACCTCCACAATGTAGTAAATAAGCGATGTTGACTTTCCCTTTGTGGACTAATATAACCGAATCAAATAGTGGTTTCAGTTTAAATAAGTTTCTTATTTAGTCATATACGATATCACCATATTTAAATTTTAGGACAGTGGTTATAATATTTGGAGGAAATCACGCCCAACCGGTGGAATAAACAGTTACCGACAACTGATTCGAATTCATTTCGTTTCAGTCAAATTGTCGTTTAAGGCTTATATTGTCATAGTTGTAATTTTATACAAAAATGAAACTATATAATAAAATTATACTTGTTGAATGGGAATATCTTAAACTCTCAAATGCTTAAAACTATTATTGTTAGTAGTCATAACTGGTACAACTGAAGGTGAGATTTGGAATATGAATTGTTTTGTAGTCTTTCTATACAGGCATATTACTGTAACTTGATTAAAAAATGTGTCATCCGTATGAAAATAAGGTATTCACGGTTTCTACACTATTAAAAAGAAAGATATGTTGCGAGGTAGATGAATCTCCTGTTTGCTAGAGTGATGCAAATTATCTTCCATTATGAAACATTGTACTTTTCTTTGCAAACGATTTTATGCATCATCAACATTTTAATGAACCTATAAACAATACCTCAGCCATCATGAAAGGTAGTAATGGTAATGAAGCAGAATATTTTCCGTCCATCCATAACATAACATATTATGTTTCACAGGTTAGATAAAAGTCACCGAAGATCAAAGTTGTAAAAAAAGATGAATCTGCATGCCATGCATTTGCCCTAGGTAGCAAACTTGCCGGAATGGAATATGAAATTAAATGGAATAACCTGAGACCTGACTACACAGTAAAATCAGAAACCAGGTTTATTTTTGGCTCTGATTCTCACGAAACAATGATAGCGATCACAATTCCTTTAATTCGGTTGAAATTTCTCCATATTTCCATTAATATACGGTAAAAAAGCGTACAAACTAAATTTGCAAAATAATTGTTTATTGAGTCATTAAATGCATAACAATAGTCAAAGATAGCATTGAAATGCGAGTGCTGAAACTTCAAGCTAACAAACTATCAAACTACACTTGACAGATCCTGTAAAATTCTTATTAGAAATCGACATTTACTTTACATTACTAAAACATAAAGTTACAAAGATGAAGATAACCTATACAATTATAATTCCTCATTAACGACTTGCAGCATTCCAGAGATTTTAGAACTAATTTTTTAATTGTTTTTAGAGGGGAATGTGCAATTGTAATTAACATTTTTACCATGAATGTAAATGAAAGTTGACATGAATGTGACTGAAACTTAAAAAATACAACGCTCGAATCGCAAAGAAAAAAAACTGAATGATAGAAAATTATAATATAGTAGGTTAAAAATCAAAACAACAAAATGTTTTAAAACGTAAGTAATTCATACAATACTGAGCTTATACTGAGTCTATGGGATTTACAAAGGTATTTGAAAATTCAATCTGTTACTAAAAATAAAAAAACAATGAATATATCAAAGCTCTCAAAACGATAAAGCCTCTCGAAACGCTTTAAATGTTAGAATAAAATGGACATGCACTTTTTCATAAAAAAATTAACATTATTTTTTGATTAAAACATCCAGCATTAATTAGACAATGTGATTAATATATGTAGAAGAAAGAACCTTGGGTTTAAAATTAACAAGAACAACTTGAATATTTAAATGAAAAAAGTATTTGAGTTTTTTGAAACCACATTAAAAACAACCTGGCGGTCTATAGTAAAAAAGTATAAAACAGCTAAATTTAACAAAAATCATCTAACCTTAGTTTTTGCTGGGAAGTGAGAAAAAAATCCCAAAAGTCTTCTTACCCTATCAGGTATCTAACTTTCTTCAAGGAAGGCATAAGCTTCGTAGAAACTGGGAAATAGTAGAACATCCCTGATTATGATAACCTTCCGGAAGAGTTCGAATTCCAAATTCTTCTGAAACCTTCTCAATATCCTCTTTAAAAAAGCTAAACCGCTCAGCGCTCAGAGTCATACACATGGCAAAATCGGACTCCAGCATCTCGAAATCATACCATGTTATCAGTTCGATGAAGCTGCTGTAGAAAGAAAATTAAAATTATTTTCAATATAGCACATTATGCAAAAAATTACTTCAATGCAGATAAAAAATATTATTGTTCAAAGAAAGAGTAACACCTTACCTACCAAATTTTCTTATCATTGCTGACAGCGTGTTTGCAAAAGTATTTGTAAGATATTTTTGTAACATTATCTGTAACCTTGTCCATTAGTCTTGTGGCGGCACCTTCGTGAAGTAAAACATGCAAACGCATCTTGTTTTCCTAAGTATTTTTTGAAAATTTTTGTTGTTAAAAATACATCAATAGTAAAATTGCTTGTGGATTTTTGGACGCTTTGAGATAACGACATGCGGGTTTTTGCGCTACATTTTTCTAGTCACAAAGAAGTTTGGTATTGAAAATCTGCGTGCTGCGTTGAAGCGCACTGGTTGCTCTTTTAAGCGCTTCAAAGCGCAAAATACAGAAACAGTATATCAGGTATAGCTTATTAAAAATTAAAATAAAATAGTTGCGCGCACTTCTAAGTCACTGAACGCCCTGTAGAGCGCTTAGAAGCGCTCAAAATTTTAAAATGCATGTTTAGAATGTAACTAAAATAATTACAAGCGTTTTAGAGTTAGAGTACAATCTGCAAATAGCTTTCGCTACTTCTTTATGTCTGTTTTGATTTGATATGGTTTATTTAAAAATTAAAATGACTTACAACGGATGACTGGATCATTTGATCAATGTCATGAGTCAAACGGCCATGCAAATGCTTAAAATAAAGCTGGTTCTCTTTGATAGTCAGTAGTCTGTTCCTTACATTCGCAGGGTTGTGTCCAAGCATCAAAGTTGCTTCCTCTAGAATGTTAACTAAATGATCCAGTGTTTTGTATAATTCTTCCAGCTTTGTGTTCTGAACAAATATAAAATTGAGAACTTTTTATCAGTCAAATAAAGAACCTTCAACCTCATTGATTTACAATAACTTTTGAGAATGAGCATTTTTAAGATATAATTTGAAATTTAAAAGTAACCTACTTTATTTTGAAGCCTGTTAAAACATCTTGATTTTCTTCTTTCTTGTTCTTCGAGTAAATTCTTTATTCGATGGATATCCATCCGACTGATGCAATTATGGCTGTGATAACCTGGATCAGAATCATCCTCATGGTTCACAGGTTTATTCAACGTTAGCTGGACTTCGTATGATTCATGGATATTTACTGTTGGGAAAAAAGTATTTAAAAAATTAACATTTGCTTTACACTGATTGAGAGAGAACGAGGAGTTATGTTAAATTCTTTTACCCATCTTTCCAAGAAGTATCTTAGTTTTATAAACAACAATATTTTAGAGCCATATTAATGTATTAGTGGCAAAAACAAAAAACTCACCGTTTTTAAATATAATTCATTGCTTCTATTTTTTAAATACATACGATGATATTTTTGTTTAACCTCCGAATTTGCTTTATTCCACAAGGATTTGATTTTCTTCATCATGGCAGGTTTTTTTAGATGAGGATAAAGTTTCTTTAATTTAATTCGTTCTTCGTGGTGGAACAAAATATACGATGAAAGATTTGTCATTCTTTTCTTGGTATTTTCTTGATTCTCTCTTGATATCTGTTAATAATGATAAGAAATTATTAGGAGAGTCGGAACTGGAATGTTAAGCGTTAGGGAAATAGTACTGTCCCCGGAGTCGGCAATGCATGGTTTAATTAAGTGCCCAAGAATATATGGTTATAAAGTTATTCCCGTTAATAGAGAGATGTGTATACAAATAGAAATTTTAGCCTCTTTTCTCGAAAACAAAATTTTGTATTCAACAGTCAAAGAAATCAATCAAACGTCATGTGAGAATATTACTTCAACTCAGTTCCGGACTTCCGGAGGGTCAAAAAAACTTTCTTGATTACAATTTAAACCAATAAAAATTACAATATTCAGATTCAGGGAGGTATTATGAATGAACCAGATTTTAAAAATAAGTCCATACAAAATTTGACAGAATATGACATTTCATAAGATTAGTTAAAACTTTTTTGAAATTTATATACATACATTTATGGATATTTTGGTTGTTGAAATTCAGTAGTGGCCAGTGGCCATGTATGGTTAAGCAAAAAGCCTCCAAAGTAGATAAAAGTTTTGTTTGTTCCTCACCTCACCATTCTTCGATATTTCAGTCTCACTCAGCGAAGAAATAAAATTACGCTTCCTGTTCCTTGAAAAAAACTTCTCGCTCACTTCACTTGTAAAAATCCCAGGTTGCTTAATATTCTGCTCAAATGCACTATACGTTGAAGAATTTGCCGAATTCAACGAGAAAGATATTTCTTTTTGATTTGTGGACATCTTTAACTTTAAAAGAGACTTATCATTTATTTTATTATTTGTAAACAATATGTTCAAAAGGATTTTAAGTTAATTATTTAACTATTCAAATTACATTTGACACTTTTAGTTCTCGTGAGACCATGCTTTTTCTTGGGCGAGATTATATTTTTAAAAATGCAATCAACTTTTTGATCCACTATAATATATTTGTTTGAGTGGAAGTAAATTAAAACGAAGTAAGAAACAGACATTAATCAAAATTAACGGTTCAAGAATTTTATTTTAAAAGTAGTCAATAATCTCCTGTGTGAATGACTGTAATGATGCAACTTTAGGTTTTGAGAACTTGGGCTTACTGATTGTATTAAGTTATTAAGGTAAACGATCTGCAATGGATCAATAGTGAACACTGATTGTGAGAACGAGAAAAGTCGTTGGGCAGTTGAACTGCAGTTGGTTTCAGGTAAAGTTTTGCATAAATTACAGCTAAATTTTTTGAATATAAAATTTACTCTGGACATTTTCCACTAATTTGCATTGGCATTGACTATAAACTTATTATTTCAGAAGTGTCTGACTTTCTCAAACATTTCAATAACATGCATTGAATATTACAAAAATATTTACGGTGACTTCTCTTCTATATGGTTCTCTGTATCCCAAAAACGATTTGAGGTCATAAACATTTTCTTATGGCTTGTCTACTCATACTCATCACTCGCTATTTATCTAATCTTTGGAATTTAGAACCAGCTTTCATATTTAAGGTTATTTCATTATGAGATTAAATGAGTTCACATATATTATAAATACTTACATTTAAATATGAAAATTTAAGCTTCAATGTTTTAAAAAATCTTCAATATTAACATTTCGAATTTTTAAATATCTTTTCTTGAACTGTATACGCTTTTATTCGCAAAATAAAATTGTTATTGAAAGATTAACAACAAATTACTTCATACATTGTATCTCATAAAACATTGCCTCAAACACCGAGAAGTCATAGTCATAAGAGTCATGACCAAAATTTAATAAGTTAATCAATAAGTGTAAGTAAATTATTTAATTTGTCCTATATGTTTGTTTTTATGTAATGTCAAATGGCACGTGGGCATGACCATCCTCGCGTTCTTCATAATAAGTATCATTCAAGGCCCAACAAGTGTCCTTGGCAAATCTAATTTTATTTATAAACCATTTATTATTACTTTCTTCAACATATAATTAGGTCATTGACTCCCAAATATTATTATGAGTTGAGATAAATGTCCACTTACATTAATTGTGGTCACAGCCTTTGTCAAATCCTTGCCGCAAGCTTGAAACTCTTGCATTAAACAGCTCACATACTGAAAATTATTTACAAAAATGCGATTAGTGTCTCTGATAGAATTTTGAAACACTTGAGAAACTTTATTTCCAAGCAAATTAAATTCAAAAGACAGCCTGAAAAGTTTCAGACTGAATAACTGCGATGAAAGTTGACAGCAAATAATTTTACAAACCAGAGGTAACGATTTAGGATTTTTACAGGATACTTCAATGTTGGCTTTGGTATTTAGGACATTCCCCCAGACTTGTTTCTGACATTTGTCGAATAAACATTTCTCATTCTGAAAACACAAATTAGAAAATCCTGTTTTAAAGCTTTGTTCAATTTGGAAATCACTTAACAATCTAGATCCTTTTAACTGACTACCTTTTAAATACTCTAAATACAAAATTATAAATTTAATAAAACGTTCCACCTTCGCAACATAATTGTATTTCAACTTGTCGATCATTGTGAATTAAAATCACCTGGGGTATCAAGTTGTAGCAATCATAAAATTGCATAGCAAAGTTTTCATCATGACCTCCAGGGACACACAGTCGTTGGATTATTCTCATCAATGACATCGGATCTGCTCCAAGATCACTGGTCACATATTGGATGTGACTTTGTGTACAGAGTAACACTGCAAAAAGTCCGAATAAACGTTTTGGAAAAGTTGTCATAGTATGCAAACCAAGTCAGGGGTACTTTAAAACTTTATCTTAAAAAAGGGGAATGAATTATGAATTAAAATTTTAAGAACCACCAGATTACTTAATATTCAAAGAAAAAGTTAACTGAAGATTTTAACTGCAGTTCATCTTGGTTTTTATACAAAACATTGAAAATTCACTTTAGAAAATCATATGTTTTCCTCGATGTTTTAATATTTAACCTTGTCTCAATGAGAATGACAAGCAAATTTTTACCTTAAAAAGGTTACAGGTATATTCCTTTTAACTAAGAGTTGATATTTCGAATTGCATAACAAAGTGTAAAACATAATTAGAAAGGACGCCTCAAGTTTATTCTTTCATGTAAATAATTCTGTCCTCAAAAAACCTACGTACGGCTAGTAAGGTTAATTAGTAGATAGATGCGTTGATGACATAGCAAAATGAAATACCTTAATAAATCACGATTTATCAGGATGAAGCATCATTACGAGTTAGTTTTCTAAAAATAATGTCATTGCCTTCTAAATATTTACAAGGGTATTTGGTACTTTAGTATATTTGAAGTCTTTCGTTTCATCATCAATACATATTTATTATCTCTTCTTTATCTGCTAGAACTCACGCTTGCATGCGTTTCAAGCAAGAATAGTCGTTTAATATGATATGCTTATTTATTTTATGCTTAACAATCTCTTATCAACTCTTAAAATACTTCTTAAAATAAATCTTTGAAATTGAAGTAAAGATACTGCTACTATAAGGAGCACAATAGTTTAACAAAAATTAAGTTAGGAATATAAATGAGTTACATGATTACATTTGATGTTCGGCACAAGTGTGTTTAGTATCATATTTGGCCGTGCTGAATCTTAATTTTGAATACGCTAATTAAGTCAAGTGTCCGAATTCAGACGGAATTCAGCTTTCATGCGTATTCTTGATGGAGTTAAGTAACAATGATGATTAGGAAGATTTTAAACAGTTTTATCGTAATTCTAATTTTTTAGAAAAGATTTCATTCATTTTTTTTATCTTTGTTTCACACACATTTTAAAATTACAATTTGGAACTGAAAGTCTCTCTTCAAAAATAGACTAATGAAAATTATTTTGCGAAGAGCTCAATTTTCCCTTGAATGAATATTATGCGATCTACGTCGATCTGCAGCCTTCCTAACATCGTAATCTTAAAAATGTAATGCAACTAATCGAAAACTACGAATGTTTGTCAATGTCAAATATCTTTTGATCATGTTTATTAAAAAATGTAATTATTAGACAAAGAATTACGACACTAACGAATGCAAGGATAACACTCATCTTCAGAAATGTTACATACTTAAAACCTTCATACATTTACCCTCTACAATTGCTAGAAAAATGATGAAATACAAAATAGCCGGTTACTCTCTCTACTGGTTCTTCCGTTCATCTTTCACCTGCTTTTACAAAAAAACCCTTCATAAAAGCACTCACTCTTTGTGCTATTGTAGTTGTAGTGCAGGTGTGCTTGGTGCTTTTACTTTTTGAATTGCATCATCAATACAATTTTTCCCGCATTCTCACTCAAGCCGCTTTTCTTTTATTCGCAAATTCGCATGCCGCCATCATATTTGCCATCCATCCGAGTCATCGGACAAGTCAGACCTCCGTAAAGAGAGCTGGATGGAGCTGACCCCAGCTATTGTGTATTGTCAATACATTGTAGTCCTACTGCACTGCTAAAGCTAAATCCTTTCTTTTGTCTTTCTGTGCACTGTGCGTATCCAGATTCCAGTCCAGTCACTCTACCAGACCTTACTTACACCTCTAACCTTGAACAACTTGAACCAGAAATAAGCAAAAAATCCGGGAGTATGAGTTCATCGAAAGATGTTCTAATAAGTAAGTACCACAGTTATCCGAGTTATCCCCCAAAGACCGTTTCTGACAATGAAACGATGGCACCAAACGCCAGTGTATTTGTTGCATGATAACTAGACTTTTTGGCTTATCCAGTTTCTAACATTCCAATTCCAACCCTCAATTCTTGAATGTTAACCGTTGCTCGGCCGTAGAATAGGAAACATTTACAAATAACTTGAGTTTTTCCTCTATAAAAATTTGACCAAATGTAATTCGTTTTTAGCTCCAAGTTGCGGAAATGGACTTAGAAAATCGGATCGCGTTAAGAAGGGAAGTTGTCTGCTCGTTGGATTTGAAACGCCTGATGCGTTCAACACATCTGCGAAAGAAAATAAACGGGAAAAACGTGGATCTCCTTCCATCAAGGTGAAGATAAGTCGTAAAAATTAAGTCTTATTATGCCAAGAT